>QJNX01000464.1:0-35158 GCA_004155925.1 Monosporascus sp. MG133 | reverse complement strand
TCAGTAACTCTTGATTCTAAAAAGTTCTTTACGGCTATCATTAAAGCTTCATTATCTTTTTGGCCAATAGAGTATGTAAAGGATTCTTTAGAAATAATATAGTGGAATGTACCATCACCCTCTGAGAATCCTAATAATCATCCTTCAGTAATTACTATTTTATGTTCTTCAGGTCTGTTAAATTCAGTTTTAAGTGAGTTCATTTCTCTTTTAAGATTAGAAATAACAGGTTTAATTCTAATACGTCCTTCCTTACTTCGATTCTCCATGTAAAGCTTAAAAGCTTTCTCAAATTTTAAAAAATCAAGGTGTTTAGTTGTGTTCAAATGAAATTTTTTAAAAATAGCAACTACAATAGAAATTTCTTTTAGTCCATTAACCCTATAAGAAGCCACAGGCTTTTTTAAGTCTTTTCTTACTACTCCTATATGCAAATTATCCTTAATGTATTCTAAAGCTGCTATATCGTCCATATGTAAGCCAATACTAAATATAAACTCAAAGCTAGATCCCTTTGTATCTTCATATATATGGAAATTTCCCTCTGCATCTGTAAACCCTCTAAATCATTCTATAAATTCACGAGTAAGAATTCATGATTCTCCATTTGAAAGTTCAATTAAAACTGAATTCGGATCACTGTGTTCTTTAATTATGCAAGCAACGGACTGTAAGTTTGAATTACCCTTATCTGCTTCTGATGAAAATGCTCTAAAAATAAATTTATTTCTATTTAGAATACCGAACTTGCTTCCTGTATTTAATAGGATACTATTTACGCCGCTAACTCTAACTTTTCTACCAAAAAAGCCAGAAACTATCTGTACATATAAAAGAATAGTTACTAAATACCTAGCCGATCATGATCAAACGAGATCAGTGTACAAATAAGCATCAGCTCAAAGTATCAACAGGTAGCTAGATCAGGTTTGGATTAGCAATAATCCATATGCCCCATCTATGCTAATTAAACTACCTAATAAAATGCAGGAGATAGAAAACAGATCTAAGCTTATAGATCCTAATATAATATTTTTGCTATTGAACAAGAAATCTGCAATCCTTATTCCAAAAAGTATTAGTGTAATTTGCATTGTGTATATTTTAAAAATTAAATTATTGTATTATTATTTTTTGCGAAGCTGTAGGCGGGCTCTCTCTATTAAATCTATTAAATGGTTTTAATATATAATAATTAATAAGATATAGGGCAAATTTCCAGTCGACTGGTTTACTCCTTTCAAGCTCTCCTTTTTACCTAGGGTAAAGTTAAGTGATTGCTGTTTACCCCCTTATTAGACTAATTAGAGATTAAGTTACCTATGTAAAGTTAAATTAAGATTTTTAATTTAATTGAGATATAGTTTACACTATATCACTATAGATCCTAGATTAGACGGGATTCGAACCCGCGATAGTGGCATTGAAAGAGCCATGTCGTACCACTTGACCACTAATCCTACAATATATTAGTGGCCTTTAAACTACTAATACTTAAATATATATTTCGCTTAGCCCCCAGTCATATGTAGATGAAATATCTCTTTGCAACTAAGCAAAGAATTGCACCGTCAATTAAGATGGTATCATTTTACGTAAATACACTAATTTATTACTAAATTGAAATTGATTGGATTTTTGTACTCTGTTATATACTGTTGATAAAGATACTCCTAAATAATTAGCACATTCTGTTAGCTGACTAAATGTTTGAACTACATTACCACTAGGTAATTCAATTAGTTCTACAGCTACAGCTTTATTAGTATTTCGATATTTATTTAATGAATACTCTTCTATCAATTAATGCATAATTAGATGGTTGACTCAATAAAAGAGCTAGATCTTCTAGAAGTCTTTCTCTATTAACTAATGAAACCTTGGATGTAGATAATCTATTATTGTTCATTTGACCAACAATATAGGTAATTAGTTCTTGACCTTCTGGTAAATAATGTAAACCTTTGTTAAAGATACTTAAGATAGCTTTACCGTCACAATAGTCTAAATATTTTTTACTACGAAAGATTAAATCATCAAATAAAGGAATGATTACTAATTGAATGTATTCCTAGCTTGCGCACCCTAGCTTGCGCAGCAAGCTAGGGGATGCTTCGCAGGAATAAATACTTAAAATAGTCAGACCTCTATCTTTTGATTCAACCTTTATGATATTGCTCTTTACATCACTTATATTACTATTAGCTACTAAGTTTAGTAAGAATTATTTAATAGCATTCATTAAATCCAAGTTACCTTTCTGTGTTAATAGAAATACAATTGTATTTCTATCACTACTGAAGTAAAATGAACCATCACCTTCAAAGAACCCTAGAAGTCAGTAACTATTAATTATGAAGTGATATTTAGGCATATCAAAGTTTGTTCTTTTACTGTTCATACTATTTTTAAGATCCTTTAGTACAGGTGTAATTGCTCCACGTTCCATTGGACTTTGGTTAGTCATATAGAGATTATATGCTTTAGCAAAAGCAAGGAAATTAAGATGTTTAGTAGTATTTAGACTATATTTAGAAAATAAAGCCACGATAACTGCTAATTCCTTTTGATTTGCAACTTTCTAAGTTATACTAGTACCGTTACGATCAACCCGAATGACTCCTACACCTAATTTGCTTAGAATATATTCTAAGACTGCTTTATCGTCAATATGTAATTTAATACTAAATTCGAATTCAAAGGTATTACCTTTTCTATGAATAATAAGGAAACATCCTTCTGCATCTACGAAACCTCTGAATCATTCTATAAATTCCTCGCATAGCGGTGAAAGATGACTTAAGCGGGCCGAAGGTTTATTTAGTATAGTAATATTATTGGCAATATTCTTAGTTTTAATGCTATATCATTTAGAATAAACTCTATAAACATCTCACTTTGTACGACTTAAAAAATTCATTCAAAATTTTGTGCCCTCTCATTTTGTATCAATTTTAATAATTAAACCTTCATAAAGGAAGAATATTAGCGTTAACTTGGGCTAATAAGGTCGGAATCGAACACGGCAATGGAGGTTGAAATCCTCCCTATTATTACAGCACGGACACCTATACTCTTAAAAAAGTATAGATGTTTACACCCAATAAACTCAACTATCTTAACGCTTCTTACCTTTAATTACCTATATTGTTAACTAATTAAAAGTAATTATACTAATATTATACTAGAACTACCTACTGGTTATTCTAATAAATACTAGAACCATTATGAATAGTTGCCAATTCAGATATAAATAAATCCTCTGTCTCCATAGAATTGGTCAAGTGTTATTCAATACTTGGAATATTTTAAGAACTAATACTAAAAAGATTAGCTAGGAGCCCAGTGGCGGTATCGCACCGCCTTCTATTGATTACAAAACAATTGCATTACTTTTATGCTAACCAGGCAAAAAAAAAATGTAAGATATAAATAAAATATTCAGTTATTTATAAAATTAGTACTTTATTCCTTAAAATCTCTAGATTCTTACAAATAAAGCCTATCTTCATAATATTTATAATTATAATAAAAATATTATAATTACTTATAATTATAATAAAAATATGATAATTACTTATAATTATGTTCGTAATATTATATTACGTATATTTAAGAAATATCTTAAGGTAAGCTTCGTGCCTATATGCTTTCAGCACTTATCTTTGACTAACATAGCTTTCCTGCCGTGCCTATACTATCATAACTACTCAAGTGAAAGTAGGATAGTCCTGTATAATTTACATTATACACTAATAATTTAATATTTGGACATATAAACAACAGGTAAACCAGAGATTAATAATTATGCTATTTCAATATTAATATATTAATATACCAAGTTCCTTTCGTACATAGGTTATTCCTTATTATATTCTAATTCCCTCTAGAAGATAGAAACCATACTGTCTCACGACGTATTTAACCCAGCTCATGTAACTTTTTAATCGACGAACAGTCGTACCCTACATAGTTTCTGCATCCATGAGGATAAGTTAAGCCGACATCGAGGTGCCAAACCGCGCATTCATTTTGTACACTCTAGCGCAAATTAGCCTGTTCAACTTGTTATCATAAAATTATTATTTCCACTTTTTACAAAGTGGTTCAGACTATTTCTTCACTTTTTTTTAATATATAATTTACTATAGATATGGATTATTTACCACTAAAAACACATTACAATTAAAGGTCTACATCTACGTCAAGAATTCTACCTTTATTCATTCTATTTTTTATTTGAATAATCTCCTCTAAACCTTCAGGAGTTAAATGAGCTTTATTTTTAATTAGTTCAGCTGCTATGCATCAATCATTAAAATCTCTTAATTTTACACCTAATATCTTATATTGATTAAAAAACGGAATAATCTTTTCATAATTATCCGAAAATTTTGTAACAATAAAAACCGATCAAGTAAATTGAGACTTTGTTTTTATAACAACATTTCCACAGTCAAAATAAGATATTAAACTATTCATTAAGGCTTCATCCCGAGTATGTTGAGTTATTTGAAATACTAACTGAACAGTTACACCCAAATTAGCCTTAGATTCATAGCTTTTAATATAAAAAGACCCTTCACCAGAAGTAAAACCCACCACTCAATTAGGATCTACTACTTTTCTCTCACACACTAACTCAGAACATTCAGGTGTAAAGGGAGTTATGCCAGGGAAAGCTTCTATTAAACTATCAGATAACCCTGAATTTAATGAAGCTTTTAATCCGACAATCTCTCTTAATCCCTCCATAGTCAAATGGTTTTTATTTTTAACTAAATTAAATGCTTGTTTAAATAGTATATAATCCTTAAATTTTTGAGTAATCAAAGGATACTTATCAAAATGATTTATTATTACTTCTAGTTCTTTTCTAGATTCGAATTGTAACTGGATAGAGTTTAATTTTTCAGAAAGTACATAAATTTTCCTAAACCAAAGTAATTTACTATTTGTTCTAGTATAACTCTATCTTTTTTATTCAAACCTATTTGGAAACGTAATTTAACTACTCAACCACTTTTACTTTGTTTATTTTTAGCTAAGGTAATTAGAAAACATCCCTCAGCATCAGCAAAACCAGTAATAGCTCACGGATTAAGATCAGTAGGAGTAGGTACAGGAGTAGTAGAATTACTTTGCACTCTTGCCAGAGTAGAATAAGATTTACCCGCAAATCATCCTCTTACTGCAAAAGATCCTATACGACGTTTTGAAGTTAACATAGATTTTTCTACATTTGAATCTTGATATCCTCTAAAAACTACCGTGGATAATCCTTTAAACGCAGAATCTATATTTTTCAATCCTCCTTTTCATTTTAATTTATATACAGCTCTGTCCGCTCTATAACGTCTAGTTAATCTACCTTTAACTATTAATTTTGCACCTCCCATATTTTTATATTTTATATTATCAAGTATAATATCCCGTATTTTTAAATATTCATGATTTTCCTTTAATTGACTTTCTTTTTCTAAAGTAGTTTTATTGTATATATTGTATATCAATTTATTTAAACTATCTTTAAATAAATTATTATTATTTATTATTGAACTTACATTCAGATTTTTATATTTGTTATCAACTAATTCTAAATCCACATTTTTTTCTATTCTACCTCTTTCTATAATTCTGTTAACTTTAGGCAATACAACTTTACTTAATAAATCATTTATCTTTCAAATTGGACTAGTTTTTTCTTTTTTTATTTTTGATGTTAAAATTTCAGTAAATATATCTCCATTATAAGCTATAGATTTTATATTTACTATATTGAATTCTACTTTTTTACCATAATATTTACTTATATATTGAGTTAATTTATATAAAAATTTATCCTCAAACTTATATTTATTTAAACTTAATCTTAATCTATACCTCCTAATAATAGCTAATGTCTTAGATATTTTTATAGAAAGATAATATAATTCTTTATAAGTTTTATTTAAGTCACCTTTTATGTTATAATTTAATAATGATGATAAAACATTTGTATTACTCTCCGCTCCTAATTTATTTAAGGCGCGCGCTTCGCACAAATTTCTGTTTATTTTTGTATCTTGCACTATCCCTCCGGGATATGGAAAAGATAAAAGTTTAAGTATTTTACTTTTTATCATAAGTTTAACAAATATTTTTTTTAATCTGGTTATTTTTTTTAATAAAATTAATTTTTCTCTATTATAAACATAAATCGTAATTATAGCTTTAGAATTTGTATGTTTTATTTCTGCCTTACTTACAAATATTTTATTTAAAGATTTACGTTTTTTTTTATGGGATATATACTTATTTTCTATAAATTTATGATTAAAATACATATTAAAATATCCTTTTATTAAAGAATTTACGTTTAAATCATAAACAGGATAATTAATTGTATTATTTGAATTATAGCTATAAACACTATTTCTTCATTCTTTAGCTACAGGAGGAAGATATTTAGTCTTCCCTGTATCATTTACTGATACATTAAAAGGTACTAATTTATAATTAGTATTTATTTTTTTAGTAAAAAGAGAAGGGCTGATCTTGTTTTTAGGGTTAAATTTATTCATACTTTAATTATTATTTTTTAAACATAAATTCGTTCATACATAGTAAAAAAAAGGTTGGGCATTGAACAAGGATTATTGTTAGTATTACTCACCTATTAGTCGTTGAACGATTTTATCTTAATATACATACCTAAGATAAATTTCGCTTCAAATTTACTTAATATATATAAGCAATTTTTGAAATTAACCCAATTTAAAATCAATGAATAAAAAAATTTTTTTTTTATATTGAAGGACAAACATCCCTAGCGTAGCTTTTCCAATAATCCAAGACCTTTCCTTTTTGTGTCTTGTGATCCTATGCCCCGCTTACGCGACTGTAAGACTTGTTGGTGGTCAAACAGTAAGGCAGGATTAAGCCATTAAACTTGATAAGTATTATACATAACCATCACATACTAATGTGATAGATAATAAAATATTAGAATAATTCATAATATTTTAACTACGACTAATTTCACTATAATCAAAATCCTACCTGACGATAAAAATTGCTCCTCATTAAAGTTTTGTAAATCCATACTAAATTAGTATTTAGATACAAATAAGCAATATAATAATTAGACACAATGTGTCTAGGCTTGTACATCTATACATAAATAAGATAGAATATAGCATAGCTATCTACTATTACAAACAAATTGTGTCTGCTGGTGTTCGTAGTAATCTCAAATCACACCTTTGTTCCTCTCCCGCATCTACTAATAGATGTAATTTAATGTAGAAGTTGGAGAAAGGGATGTGGAGCACACAATACTTTCTCAACTGAGGGCAATATTACATCATTAACCTTTTATCCAGCAAACATTTAAAATTATATTTAGTGATACATCTGCAACTATAATTATTATAATAAAGACTATAATAATTATATAAACAACAGACATAAAACATAATTGGACACTCCCATTTACTCTTTGTGGGGTCTGTGCCCCGCATAAACTGTCTCCTAGCAATTTTTCCTTTCTAAGGTTACTTTCTTCTTTCTTTACAAGAAGAAGATGGGTTAATTAACCCAAACAATACGATCCCCAAATAAAGGTATTACATTTGTATCTTATCAATTACCTTATTTACTAAAATTTGTCCCCAACCATACCTAATAATTAGTAACAGTAAAGCTGCATAGGGTCTGGCGAGATAGGTTGGTTCATTACTGAACTTTCCCCCTCTAAGAACCGTACGTGCGACTTTCATCGCATACGGCTCAAGCATTTAACATTTTCATCGGCTCAAATAAAATTTATGCCGGTCGTATTTATTTTTACGTAATAAGATTATCCTGGGTTTAAAACAAAACTAGATTATATAAATTCATCTATTTTACTCATTATCTTCGCTAACTTCTGTATTATCTTCAGAATTAGTAGAATTCATAATTAAAAGTTTGTCCGCATTATTAAACAAATTAGAATTTAGTAATCTACCTCTATTCATACCTAATTTAAGTTCAAGCATTCTGGATTTTCCTTCTTCAGTTCTATGAGCACCTTGATTTTTTAACATAATTATTTCTTTTCAATCTAAATAATCTAATTGTTTACAAGTTAACATTGGATATTTATCTACAAATTTGATAATAACTTCATATTGATTGAATATAGCTCTACTTACATCACGTGAATTCATAGAATCCTTTAGAGAAAAGATATCATATTTTGGTTTTAAATAACCTATACCAAAATACTCTATAATAGCTTTCAAAACAAATACATCATGACTTCTTTGAGCTATTTCTAAAGTAGGATTGACACTCACATATTTACTATTTCTACTAATTGTATCCGCAATTCTACACTGAAAAGTTCCTTCACCATCTATAAAAGCTTGTATCCACTCAGATCTTAAATTAAATTTTTTATCTTTAAGGTAAGATCAACGTTGTTCGTAAGATCTCTCTTTATTTATATTCTTTTTAATAGATAGGACATCCCCGATATTATTAGATGATTCCTCCATTAATAAAACACAATTTTTAAAATCTAAGAAATCCAAATGTTTTGAACCTTCTAGAGGATATTTTTCGAAATGTGGAATAATAACATTTATCAAATCCTTTCTATTGCTAACTACATATTTATAGCCTTGGGTTTTTCTATTATCTATGTTTATATTACCTACTTTAAAAAACTCTTTTAAATAGTATAAAATAACCACAGAGTTTACATTTTGCGTTACTTTAAAACTAAATGAACATTTTTTTGTATTAATATTATAATTAATACTGAAATTACCCTCTGAGTCGACAATACCTGTCACTCATCAGGGTTTAATAGTTGATTTTGATTTAATTAAGGACATCATTTTTATATTAGGTTATTTAAAGTTAAAAACATATAATTTTAACTTATTAATTATAAATAGCCTCGCGCACACCAGCAAGGGGTGTGCTAGGCAGCGGTGCTGGTAATGGCTGAAATAGTTAGAGTAATTTTCAAATTCATCCTTTTCTTTTCATTAGTATCTTACTCACCTAACCCGCCTACATTATAAATACAAAACGCTTATTTACGTATAAAAATAAATACTTATTAAACACCAGTTCTAAGTCTGCATTCTTTCAAATTGGTTATAAAACCTATCCTTATCATTACAATAAGGCATTCGCTTTTTAGAACATCCTTTACCCACTAATGTATATATAACCTCACGATTATACTTCCTTAAACAGGGCATTATTGGGCTTACCTAGTTTACAATATAACACAATTTATTATTACCTTAGGATTTCACTATACGTATGCTGACAAAAGACCCATTAATAAACAAACGAAAACTTGTTTATACAATCAGCGGTTAATAAATATTCTACTAATTTAATTGCCTTTTCATATTATTAATATTAACCCCTCTATACGCTTCTAACGTGAATTCAATTTAATTTATCCATAGTAATATTAGCTCACCTTCCGTAGTATACTATGGGAGGCTAGTTTAACTATTTTTGCGGGCTTTACACAAAAAGATTACTCTTAATGCATACCGCATGAGCTCAGATAATGGGTTATCAGGTGGAATTTCACCACATTGTTATATTGCACTTTCTAGTCGCACTCTCGTCTAACTAGAGGTAAACTGTATCTGCACAGTTATGCCAATTTCACTGAGTCAATCATAGAGACAGCTGTTGTATCGTTACATCATTCATGCAAAGACTGCATTTAACAGTCAAGGTATTCCGCTACCTTAGGACCCTCAAAATAAGGCCGCCATTAACCGGGGGTTCCTACATTACCAAACCTTTTAAGGTTAGTTATTTTCGTTAGCCAGCCGGCACCGGGCAGAAATCACACTCTATACTTAGACTTTAAGTCTTTATGCAAAGTGCTTTGTTTTAATTAAACAGTCGTACAACACTATTTCATGCTTCTTCCTTCTTACCCGAGATTAAACGGGACAAATGAGCCCTCCTTATCCCTAAGTTACGGTAGTTAGTTTGCCGAGTTCCTTTATGATTGTTAGCTCATTTACGCCTTCGTATTCTACACTAGCTTACTTGTCACAGTTTTTAGGTACGGTTATTTTTCATCAATATAAACTCATCTTTTTAGTTTATTGTAAATATTGATATATTACTTATTTTTTCCAGCACACTTTTCACTTTAAAAATGTTGTCATTTAAGTAATAAGATTTTCTCATCGTTTCAACCTTTGGGATTGTAAACTTAGAGGCCGTTACTTTAAATAACCATAAGCTTTAGGCGAGCGCTCGATCAGCTCCGAATCGAAAAAAAAAAAAAAAATTCTGATCGATCCAGAAACTGATCGAACTTCTTTTTTGTTACTCATGTCACCATTATCTCTTGAGTATACTGTAGGTAAAGTAAAAGTCTTTTACTTTTGCACCATCGCATCTACTAAAAAAAATAATAATAATGCTGCAGGTTTACTCAATGTTCTGCTACCCCAGTAAATGACAATAATAATTTTATTATAATCAATTATGGACAAGGTTTCGGTATATTATTTAGATCCGTTAAATTTTCGATGCTTTTAAAAATTAACAAGCGCTCTGTTACGAGGTCTTTGAATTATGGCTGCTTCTAAGCCCATCTCCTTGTCGACTTAAATAAAAACTTTCTTAATTTCACTTAACAATAATTTCGGAACCTTAACTCTTGTTCTGGGCTGTTTCCCTTTTGACATACACGGAAATTTTGCTTACGTACTAAATAAGCCAAAATTTTCTCCCTAAATAGTTCATACTATAATCTTTATGAACTATCCATTTGGACAACAGGTTATTTATAAACCTGATTTCAATAATTTAGTTATTGAAATTAAAGTAATTTTATTTTAGTATTAAAATCAGTACTTATGTGTATTAACTGCCTACTTTTTTTCTGAAACACGATATAGTCCTTTAATAAGACTTTCTCTTTTTATTGCGTTTCGTATAGCTTGTCTTTTTACATCTAAATACTCCCCAGCTTTAGTTAAAGTAGGAAATTCTAATTCTTCATTAGTCTGAGTATTTAAAAGTGTAACAGGTACTCCTTCACGTTCTGTAGTTTTAGCTGTAATATTAGCTAAAGCTTCAGGTGAAAGAGGGTTATTTTTTTTATAGTTAGTTATAGCAAGAGATAATTTATCTCTAGTCTCTTGACTAACTTCTTTTCCTGAATGGACTGAAGATAATATATCCTTAAGTTCTTGTGAAACTTTTTTTAACTTAAACTTCGCTATATTTTCAGGGGTATGTTTATACCCTAATAACGAATAAGCATATTTTAATATATTATATTCAGGATTTAATAAATCCAAATAATACTGTTCTCTTTTAATAAGCTCATCTGCTCTGCAATATTCTAATATTTCCAATATGAAATTTTCGTACCCATATTTAAGTAAAGCAGCATGAATAGGTCTAGAGTTTCTCTTTAATTCACTTTGATTGTAATATTCACTTACTCTTTTTGATAAATTTAGACCACTACCTACATAAGTATTATTATTTAATTTATTGATTCAACGATAGATACCGGTTTTACCTTTATTATCTAGTAAAAAGGTATTTTTGCTTAATAGTGCATTATCATAGCTTTTTATAGGAGCTACAGATCCATTATTTAATAATAAATTGTTTTTTGTGACTTCTGATGTTATTATAATTTAAAAGCCGACAGCTTAGTGTTTGTCTCATACCAAACATGGGTCATGGAGAAGAATCTCCAAGCTCATCTCTCAGATAACTAGTGTCTCCACTAGGTCCGGCTAGAATATAATTCTTAGCAAGCTTTATAACATCTTTTCTTACAGTACCTTAACCTATTAACACTATTAAAAGGGGGTGTCAGCCCATTAAAATAAGTTACCCTTCGAAAGGTAGTCGCCTGTCGTATTAAGTCTTTTGTAAGAACCGGCCTATAAATAGCTAAGCTATCTATATAAGTTTAATAATAAATTAATAAAATTACTTTATTGCCATTGCATCCTTTCAGATGAGGCCTGACTATATCTTAAGCTTGCGCCAACCAACATTTAGTCGATGAACTGCATACCATTATTATAAAGAACTTTACCTAGCTTGTAATGAATCTAACATTAACTGATCCATTATGCAAAAGGTACGCTCTCATTTTTTTTTGGCACTTGGCTGCGGATAACCCATTTAACTTTTGTACATCAATCATGATTTTACCTTACCTCGAGTCATTGCCTGAGCCATAAGATGTATTACTACTCTTACTTGGTTATGATTGCTTTAGGGTGTTCCCGCAATTTGATGGTTTATAGCAGAAGGTTCACTTCTACAAAAAGGCTGTAATACAACCTTATCATTCTATGTCTGATAATTCAAGATTCATCTTTGCCATTCCGAGTCTACATACTCACCGATAAAGTCTCTACGACCCCCCGATATGTACAAAGTAAAATGTCGATTTCATAATAATAACTTATTATAAAATTTAAGACATCTTGCCTGAGATTAAGTTCTGTACCTGCGAAGATGTTACTTAAATTGCCTACTATTATAGGTTTCGCAGAAACGGGTCTACCTCTTTGCCTGTCAAAAACGACATACGGCTGAGTTGAGGTCCTTCTCCCTAAATAGCATATTGCTATCCATTTAACGAATAATATTTATTGTGTATTTATCTTATTTAGTTATTTGAGTAATCTTATATTGTTTTTTTATTAATTTTTCATTATCAAGTGCTTTTTTAATAGCTGGTCTACTAACACCTAAATATTTAGCTGCATCTGTTAAAGTTTGAAACTCTAACTTTTCATTTGTATTTACATTTTCTACTTCAATTTTTATACCTCTTAAAACTGCTGAAGATAAAGATATTTTTTTTACGTGTTATATCTGAAAGTTGAATACCTTTACGTTTAGAAGAAATTTTGCTTTTATCTTCCTCTGTTAGTATTCTACCAAGAGCTGCTAAAGATAAATTTTTTCTGGTTTCTTCACTTACTTCACGGACAGCAAATTTTGCTAATGTATCTTTACTATGTTTAAATCCTAATAATGAACCTGCTTTTGCTAAGATATTATAATGTGGTTTTAAGAGTTCAAAATAATATTGTTCTCTTAAAACAGGATTGACTCCTTTTTCACAATATTCTAATATTTCTAAAGAAAAATTTTCGAACCCGTATTTCAATAAAGCATTATGAATAGGAGTTTTACTTTTAGATAAATGTTTTAAACTATAATATTTATATAATCTAACTGAAAAGTTAATTGAACTACCTATATAAGTCTTATTATTGATCTTATTTACTCAACGATAAACAACTTTTTTATTTTGATTTTCTTTAAAAATACGAATTTTATCTTCTTTAGCATTATTATAAATAATCACTGGAAAATTTTTATCTGAACTCATCTATTTTATTTATTTAATCTATTTAATACTATGATGATAAGTATTAGCGTTTTTTATAAAACGGAAATATTTCAATAAAATGAAGTTAATTTATAAATACTAATTCATACTTTATTTGATTACCATTACACAATTTATTATTCTGCATTCTTTCGAATGAGGCCTGACTATATCTTAAGCCTTTTAATCCAATAGGATAAAAAGCCAATCCCCATCTAGTCGATGAACTGCACGCCTTTATTTTAAATAAACACTGGACGCTTGGCTGCGGATTACCCATCATACTTTCGTATTTCAGTCTTGATTTTACCATACCACGAGTCATTACCTGTGCCACAAACTATGTTACCATGTTTGCTTGGTTAAGAACTGCTTAAGGGCTTTCCCGCAATTTGAGAATTTATAGCAGAAGGTTCACTTCCACTTACTGGCTTTATATAGTAACTCACACTATTTTTCTACCAGCTATCTAGGTCAGTTTTGTCTTTCACTATACTTACCATAGTTCTTCGGATATCTTTGCTACGATAACCCGTTCGGACTTTTATAATCCTGACTATAGTAAGATCACCTAGCTTCGGGTCTAACTTTAGACACTAATTCATTTTTGATCATCGGTTTAACTACGCAAATTGCTCGCATCTAATGTTAACTTGGTGACCCATTATGCAAAAGGTACGCTCTTGCCTTAGCTCGAGCTGCTTATAAAACTACTATTTCAACCCGTTCCCTCACGGTACTTTTTCACTGTCGCTTATGTATTATATTTAGCCTTAGAGGAAGGTTCCCCTTAATATTTAAACAGGTTTATGTCCATTTTACTTATTAATATACTATATTTAGTATATAGGCTACTCTACTTTCATTCACACTAATCGTAGAATCTCGTTTGATTTCTTTTCCTGAAGCTACTAAGATATTTCAATTCGCCTTCGTTTATTATCTAATTTCTCTAAGAGTTTATATGTTTAGTATTACATAACTTTTTTTAATATTATTACTCTTTAATACATAGCTCCTTACAGGGATCCCTAATAGTCTCTTTGTATACTTATTTATATTATATATAAATATTTTTCTATATCTAGTACACTATATCACTATAAATTTTTAGTTTCGGATTATTACGATTCGAACGTAACTATTCTGCAACCCAAATGCAGTCCCTAACCTACCCGGGCCTAATCCGTTTTATTCTTTTTAGTTTATTTATTTTGTGCGAAGCAGCAAACTATTGAACTTCCAAATTCATGGGCGTTACGCTAGTATAAATATTTATCGCTATATTTAAGCAGCCCTATAAAAGGCACCCTTTCCAAGGAGGGCTAAAAAAAAGAATTCCACTTCTCTATTATAGCACTTATTACACTTATCTTTTATTTATTATAGCACTGATTCGCAGAATTTCTGCGTTAACGTCTTCCTTAGTTTCAAAAGTTAGTGCTTTATTTTTTACCAATCCCACTATTTTACATCAATCCTTAAAATCTTCAGACTTTACACCTATCACAGGATGCTGTTGGAAAAACGGTATTATTTTATCATTAATATCCGAAAATTTATAACACACAAACCTACAAACCTTCCCTGTAGATTCAAGATAAAAGTGACCACAATCAAAAAATTCTACCAAACTTCTCATTAACTCTTTGTCTCTTGAGTGTTGACAGATGGAAAACTTCAACCCTGAAAAAACTTTTTTTCTAATAACAACCAAAAAGCTACCTTCAGCAGAAGTAAAACCAGCTACTCAATCGTCGTGAGGTATTATTTTTTTTACTAAAGGTCTAGGTACTGCCTTAGTCTTAGGGAAATTAGTTTGCATTGAATCAGTTATACCGTTATTCATAGAAGCACGAATATCTAGGATTTTTTGTAGACCTTCAGGTGTTAGATGTTCTTTATTTTGCATTAATGTAACAATTTCTTTAAATAATAAGTAATCCGCTCACTTTTCAGTTACTAAATAATATTTATCGAAATGCTCAATTATTACTTCTAAATCATTTAAAGTCCTAACCATAAAAATTACACTGTTCTTTTTTTTATAAATTTCCCCTACACCCTTTAGATGTGCTCTTATAGCCTCTAAAATAGCCAGATCTCTTAGGTGTAGTTGTATTTGAAAAACAGGTTCGATTCTTCATCCCATTTTAGATGAAGGGTATTTTCTAATGCTAGCCGAGAAATTTCCTTCACCGTCGGTGAATCCTGAAATAAATCAAGGAGATATAGAAGAATACTTTCTTGTAAATTTAGTACAATTAGATGCTGTACTGGCAGTAAATGTTCTGATTCTGCATAAAGAAGTTAAACCTTTGAATAAATCCAATCTGTTCGCTATACTGTATTGATTAAGATTAATATTACTTATATATTTCATCGTTGTTTTTATTTATTTACCATACCTTCATAAAGGATAAATTGTGCCAACTATCTTATTGTGATTTGATCTAAAACCACGATAGCAGACTTACTCAGATTTGAACTGAGAACTTGGAGGTTGAATGCTCCCTATTTTACCATTAAACTATACCCTTAAAAAAGTATAGATACAATATATCATATTTTTTTATAATGTATCACTAACAACTTTTAGCTGACAGCGCAAATTATTATTTACCGCCTTAGAGTTCCCTCCTTTTTTCTAACGAAGGTGCAAGCTCTTTAAGTACGCAAACTATAAATATTAAAGGCATTAAAGAGCGCGAGGGAGGGGGGGAGGCAGCGCCTAACCTACCCGGCCCTAATCCGTTAATTTATATAAAATTACCTTATTTTAAATTAAAATTATAATAAATATATTCTAACTTGAGTGCAGAGAATATCCGATTCGAACGGATGTGACCAGTTTTTGGCCAAATAAGACTCAAGCTTACCATCTTAAACCACTCGATCAATTCTCTTTATATTGATAACTATATCACTATATATTCTTGACAGTTGATCTCTATTATTTAAATGTAAGAGTACATATACTAATTACCACTCTAATTCTTTCAAGACTTGAACTTGAATATCATTCTTATCAAAAATGCGCTTTACCGGTTAAGCTAAAGAATCTTATATTTATAAATATTATTATAAATAGAAGGATATCTAAAAATAATTAGACTTTATCCACAAATCTTCTATTATCCTTTTAAACCTAAAAAAAAAACTATTACAGATTAAATGATAAAAATGTTTGCAATAAAATACTAAAATAAGTTAAAAAAAAAATTAGATATTGATTCTGATATTCATTCTAATATTTATCCTACGATAACTATGAATTTTTCTTTTTTACTTACATTATTATCACCTGATTCTGAATTTCCAGATGGACCAAGGACCTATATCAGGAGGTGTACCTCCTCCTTTACTATTTCCTTCATCGTTCTCATTTGATGAAACATTTTTCGGTTTTTTCTT
The DNA here is from genome assembly GCA_004155925.1 of Monosporascus sp. MG133. Taxonomy (NCBI): domain Eukaryota; kingdom Fungi; phylum Ascomycota; class Sordariomycetes; order Xylariales; genus Monosporascus; species Monosporascus sp. MG133. The sequence goes on along the minus strand of QJNX01000464.1, from coordinate 18,345 downwards.
TTGTATTTCCGGTTTTTCTACAGCTCTCAAGGACGTTTTATAGGACCTGCTGAACAATTCTCAGGTTTAGATGGTAGAGATGTAGATGTAGGATGTAAATGCCTAATTATTCTATTACCATCTGAGTAGTCTTCAACTACTGTAGTTCAACCTAGTGCTCTATCCTTACCGGGTTTCACTGCAGTAGAAATCAGTTTAGGTTCAGATTCACGTGAATCAGCATAAAAACAAAAAGCTTCAGCTAAAAGTGAATCAGCATAAACATAATAAACAGTAAGAGATTCTTTTATTCTGTCTATTAAGACCCCCAGTAATAAACTGAAACATACAAAAAAAGCCAGACAACATCAACGAAATGTCAGTACAAAATTCCACCTTCAAAACCCAAATATCTTCTCCGTCAACAAAGTTGGTGGAGAGAACGAAAATACAGCAAAAGGGAAAGGAATTACAGATGATCTTAATACTACAGCAGAAGGAGTAGATGGAGTATCTTCTCAGATTCTTAATATTCTTTCTTTATATTCTGGTTTAAATATTAAAGCTCTACCTACTCTTTCTAAATGTTCTCCACTATTTCCTTGATTTACTACTCAGGAGAAGGTTATGAACCCCAGTAGTAAACCGAAACATACAAAAATAATCATACTACATCTACAAAGTGTCAATACAATATACCCCCCTTCAAAACCCAAATGATGATTGTCAGTTAAATGATATGCGTATATTCTTCATAATAGAACACTATAAGTAAAGGTTATTTAAAACATCAGGTATATTTTCTAAAAAACCACCTAATAATCCTAATAAACTACCTAATACTTCCTTTGTTCTATTATTAGAACCACCTACTGAAGAACCAGCACCTTCATAAGAACCAGAAGGAGCTGAAGAACCAGTAGGAGCTGAAGGACCTTCAGAAGGACCTGAAGAAGGATTTGAACCTCCTCCTTTACCATTATCATCATTTGATGAAGAATTTTTTTGTTTTTTTGCTCCTTCTTCCTTTTCAAGATCAGAAGCAGAATCCTCGGAATTTTCTACAGGTATAGGGTTAGAAGCAGAACCCTCTCCCACAGGTATAGGACTAGAAGCAGAACTATCTGAATCATCCACAGATATAGGGTTAGATTTAGAACCCTGGGAAACATAAGCAGGTACACGATCATTAGGGACATGTGCCACTTCCACTATATCACCATTTGAGTTCTTTTTAGTAACTATACTTCAACCTGGGTGATCCGGGTGTGGTTCTACTGTAAATGACCCGGCAGGTTGCTCACTAGAACAATTTATAATTTGATTATCGGATCCTATACTAACTTTACTTAAGAACCCCAGTAATAAACTGAAACATAAAGAAATAATCATACTACATCTACAAAATGTCAGTACAGGATCCCCCCTTCAAAACCCAAATGATGATTGTCAGTTAAATGATATGCATAAATTCTCCATAAAGCTACTGCTAAAAAAGCTGTTCCTACCATTACGTGCACAAAAATTATTAACAATAATTCACATTATTGATTAGACTATGTCATCATATTAGTGCTTATTAAATAAAAATAATTTAATTTAATAATTAACATGAAAAGTTTTATGCCATTCTTTTACTTTAAATTAGTTGCAGCACTAATGCTTAATCTCCTTAGAAATTAGTTCCCCGGCTGCGCAAGCTAAAGCTCGGTACAACTTCGCACCCGTTACCATATCATAATATAACCTGGGTGGTTTTTAGTGCGAAACGTAAAAAAAAACTAAATAGTCGAAGGAAGATATGCTACTTAAAGTAACTTAATATTTATTGGCTAGTCGTTGAACCCTTATATAATGTATCGTAACAAAATATACTCGGCAGCAAATTACCATTAAGCATAACCAACTACGCGCAAAATGACTTTCTTGCTATTAACTTTTTTATTAAAAAAATTATATAATATTATTTTTAACTTAAAACAAAAATATACCCTTTATAAGATTTACCTGTATTTAAATATTGTTTAATTGTAGATCTAGAAATATTAAGACTTTCTGCGCACTTAGACATACTCTTATAAATATTTCTATTATTATTCATATCTATAACAATAATCTTAGTAGCTTCACTTACTAATTTATTAGTATTTCTAAGATATCTTATTCCTTGTTTTATTTCATAAGGACTATCAGATAAATAAAGTGTGGTCAATAGATTTTCAATTTCTAAAATTGAAATACGTTCCTTTTTAAGTAAATTAACATTAGTTGTTAATCTATATTTATTAATATGTAATCTTATTACATCGAATATATGTTTACCTTCCAATGTAGTATGATAACCTTTATAATACATATCTACCAATTTTAATCATAATGAAAAATCTTGAGCTTTTAAAGTTTTTAATAAAATACAACCTTCTTTATCGTACATCAAAGGTATTAAAATATCCCTAAGCTCATTAATTTTATTAATTTCTAACACTATAGTAGGGTTACTATTATCATTATATACCCTAGGTGTAGTTAATAAAACATTACCTACTTTAAAGAATTCTTTTATTTTATTATACAATTCTAGCTCCTTAATATGATTTTCCAATTTAAACCTAGGTATATATTTATTTGTTGAAAAGGTAGCTTCCGCATCAATAAACCCGGCTAATCAATGCTTAGTTATATTAATTTTATTATTAATAGAGCTAGGTATTCATTTACCTGTCATACTTTGCATTTCTTTTTTATAACCTATTATGGCCAATTTACCTTTATCAGACAAATGTTTTTTATCTTTTGTTAATAATACCGCTTTTTTAAAAAATTCAAAATGATGATATTTTGAACTATTAAGATTAACATGATCGAATATAGGTATTATAACGTATAATAATGAATTTATATCATTTACAAAATAATTTATTTTATCTTTAGATTTAGAAATATGTCCACATTTTAGAGTATTCATAATATATTCTAATACTTTTATTTCATCCTTATGTAGAGCTATTTGAAATGTAAATTGTGCAGATTTATAGGTATTATCTTCTAAAGCTATAAGTCGAATATGAAAATTACCCTCTCCATCCGTAAATCCAGCTAATCATTCTAAAAATTCTCTTTCTAAATAATAAGTAGACGTAGGGAGAGTAATCAATAATCTATTCATATTAATATTATTAACTAAAACGTTATTGTTTTCAATTTTTGTTTTATGAATATTATATAAATTTTTAGGACCGCTATTCAATCCGTGGAACCCAGTACCAAAGAAGAAACATGTACCAAAAGCACCGTCACTAATAGTGAAAGATGAAACACTATATTCTATTCCTTGGACAATTATGTTACCATAAGGCATTTAATCCTTATTTCAATAATTTACATTATTGTTCAGACTATGCCATCTATACAATATGCGATATATTGTACAGCAAAATTTGAATAAAAAGGGGATAATTCAGGAACCTCCTGAATTATCTAACACCTTTCTCAGCCTTCATTATTTAAAGGCGATCTGGTAATCCTTTTTAATTAGTCGTTGAACCTACCTATACTAAAATTATTTATAATGTTAATAAAGGTTTGGCTGCATATAGCCTTGTGAATTCTATTAATTAACAGTAGTGAACACACTACTGCTAGACACAAGATTTTTATGCAATTAACTCTGTTTTATCTGTCTAATTCATGTATAAAATCTGAAATTACTCAATAAATTCTATACATCCATATAAACAGGGTCTACGATTTACTTTTTACAGGGAATAAGCTTTGGTTCTTAAATAATTAATATTATAACCTACCTCTATTCATACCAGATTTCAGAGATTTTATCTTCTTAAGACCTTCAGGAGTTAAATGAGATTTATCTTCCATAATTTTAGATACCTTATAGAAATCTTGGAAATCCATAGACTTTATACCATGTAAAGGATATCTATGAAAAAAAGGAATTATTTTTTCGGTAAGATTGCTAAATCTATTTACAACAAATCTAACTTCATTGGCTCGGGTTGAAGGTTTCTCGATCTTACCACACCCTAGGTAGTCAATAAGTTTAGTCAATAAAAGCTCATCTCTTACATGTTGAGTTATAGAGAAAAGAATAGAAACCAGAAAACCTGAAGGAGTTTTAGCCTTTTGTACTTTTACATAAAAATAACCCTCTCCATCTACGAAACCTGCTAGTCAATTAGGATCCGGTATACCTTCAAAATCAACTATAGGACGAGGAACAGGTTGAACGGTTGGGAATTGAGTTTTTAATGTGTCGGATAATCCTCAATTTATTGATGCTTTTAAACTTACAATTTTCCGTATACCCTCAATATCAGATCTTGCTTTTAAATTTAATAATTCAATACCTTGTTTAAATAGAAGATAATCAGCCTTCTTTTGAGTAATCAAAGGGTATTTATCAAAATGAGGTATAATTACATTGATTATATCACGAAGAGATTGAACACTGTAAACTACTAAATTTTTGCTCTCATATTGGTGAATTATACCTACACCGAAAAAGGACTGTATTTTTCTTAATAAGAATAAGTCTCGGATATGTAAATCTATTCTAAATTCAGGTGACACATTTCATCCTGATTTTAAGCTATTTTTTTTAGCCATCTTAAGGCTAAAGGAAGACTCAGCATCAGCAAACCCAGTTACCCAATAAGGACATAACTCCGGTTCTTTTACCTTAATACTCTCCACAGATAATCATCTCTTACTTGATAGTAATGATGATGAAAGAGGAACTGTAAAATGAGTACGTCAAAGAGATCCCTGGGATATCCCCGGAGTGTCGAGACTGTTAAGGGTTTTGTATAAATAAATAGGCTTCTCTCCTGCGATAGTTTTTAAGGTAGAATAATTATTTGGCGATCCTCAGCTACCTAGATTAAAAAAAAGTAAATAAATGGTTAAACCTGTGAAAATAACTGCTAATAATATGGTAGCTATAGAACCGTATAAAGCTCCCTTTCTTTTACCTTGAATTAAAGAATGATGAGCATATGTTACTGTAGCTCCACTTGATAATAATATTCAACTCTAATTAACTGAAATAGTAAGGCATAAAACCTTATACTATTTAAGAGTTATTGCCACCATGCTATGGCTATCCCGCTGTGCAATGCATGGGATTTTCTTTCCTCTTTACGATATTTGCACTCGTTATAGAGTCCGATTGTACATTAGGACGGACATTGCAGCCCTACCCTGGTGAACCAATCTGTAGCGACATTTACAACTGCCGACGGTCTAAGACTAAGAATATCCTTAACCGTTTTCACCTAATTTATCTATGAATATAAAACTGTTTGATTGTAATCTTACTTCAGTTTCTTTCTTTAACTTTTAGGGTTAAATACTCCTATTCTTTTAATTTTATAAGCCTTTAATTCTACTGAATCTCCTTGTAAATCTTCGACATCTAAACGTCTTTGTAAAGTATTAAAACCTACATTTATAAATTCGGCAGCTTTAGCTAAATTGGGCATTATTAAGACTTCTCCTGATGGTTGGATAATTTCATAAACACTACTACTTGAACGATTACGTATAACCTTTTTCGTATCTATATCTCTTTGACGACCATCCTTAAGATGTTCAATAGTTGGCATAGCGTTAATTAGCAAATTTATTTCCTCTTCACTTAAAGATTCAATAGATCCTGAGTATGTAGATAATCTAAAATTATTCATAGTGTAAGATAATTTCAAAATTAAGGATTTAGTTATTTCTTTTCTATGAGCTCCTATGTAAATAGCATTGCATATAATTTTAAAATCAGAAAAATCCAACCCTTTTTTAGTTATAAATATCTCTTCATCAAAAAAGGGTACTAAATAATTATTTAAAAAATGTACATTTTTGATGACTAATGACACAAGAGGTTTACTATTACCTCTAGCTTTTTCAGAACTTATCATAATAATCTGTGAAGATTTTAATTTATGAATAGAATATAAATCAAGATCCAGGTTGTTTTCTAAATATTCTTTTATTTTAGTCAAAACCGGAAGTTGTGTTTCTGTTAATTTAATAGAAAAGACGGGTTCCATTGTGCTTCTTTCCAAGCTAAATGAACCATCTCCTTCTATAAAACCTAATAATCAACTTTTAGTTATAATTATTTCATGATTTATAAACATATTATAATCTTCACGATTATAATTCATGCCATTTTTTAATTCTAATATTTGAGCTATTAATTTATCCGTTAAGTTCTCTCTATTAGTATAAAGAATAAAGGCTTTTTTAAAAGCTAAAAAATCTAAATATTTGCTTGTATTTAAAGTATAATTATCAAAAATAGAAATTAGTTTAGAAATATCGTCCTTTTTAGATATAGTAAATATTTGACTATCCTTAGAAGCATATATAGACCCCATACCTAATTTATTTTTAATGTAATTTAAAGCATTTAAATCATCTTTGTGTAATCCTATTTTAAATCTAAAAGAGAAACCTTCAATTTTGTCTCTATTAAGAATCTGAGATATACTAAACATACCTTCAGCATCTGAAAACCCTACAAACCATCTATAAAATCCATCAAAGTCTTTAGGGTTTACGGTGTTAAGGTGATCGATGGAATTATTTTGATGTAGTGATGTATACAGTGACAAATCTCTACTAGTACATAACACGAGGATTGAAACCTCCAAAGATGAAATAAAAAGCATAATTAAATTTTGCCCTAAGATTTCAAGATAAGTAAAATTAAAAGTTAAATTTTGTTCATAGAGTGGGACTCTCACCCACACAGCAATAATTTCTCAAATATTTGAGAAACTAGCATGTTTTACTGTATTAAGTAAAGGTAATTCAAACAACCTATTAGTTTATTTTGTATAGCCTAGAGGAATGAAAATGCGGTATTATAAGACTTAAGAATTTTTTTTTCGAACTTGAATTAACATAAATTCTATTTCTGCTATGAATAGATGTTTCTAATCCTCAATTATCATATAATACAGCTTGTAACACTTTTACATCTTTTAAAGTAAATCCACTTGTATTTAAGATATAACCAGATCTATGGTTGTCACCATCATCCATCGCTCAAAAGGCTAAACTTTTTTCTGTCAACAAACTACCTATGTTTAAAGGTACTATTTTTTTTCCTTCGTTATAGAATAATTTGTGAAGTTCTGTTATAGCTGTTAACTGGCGAGTTGTAAAATAAACTGATGACGTGTTAAAAGCCTTTCTTTCCGCAGTTTTTACACTTGCGTTGGCTGTACATAGATATTTAAATCTTTCAAACAAATGTTCAAGATATTCTCTATGAATAATTGATTGTTCAAATCTTATTGAAGCATTTTCATTATTTTTCCTAGATATAAACAAATCCCCTAAGCCAACCGAAGGCTATATATATATATATAAACAATACGCCATGGCTAAGTATCGGAGAAGAGCTACACCTAGGATTAACTCTATGCTATACAAAACCACCCAAAACTTCACTAATGATTAGGTTCTTTTAGATTGATTTTACTACGAAGTGTGTAGGCTTGCTCTACCACCCGTCCTTCTACACCCCTAGCGCGGAACAAAGCTAAAATTTTCTCTTACTATTCATACCTTCTTTAATTTTTATAATCCTTTCCAAACCTGTACTAGTTAAATGGGTTTTGTCTTCCATAATTTTGGCAACCTCCAAAAAATCTAAGTAATCTTGCAATTTAGCCCCTTGTAAAGGATTTTTTTTTAATAAGGGTATAATAATATTTTGAATCTCTGTAAATTTTGTAACGGTTAAAACCACAACTGGTTGTTTTTTCCCGGTTTTAATAAACCCACATTTAAGAAAATCTTTTAGCATATAAACAAGTTCTGCATCCCGACTATGTTGAGTGATTGAAAACTGTAATTGGACAGATGCACCTGTTTTATATAATTTTGATTTAGAAATTAAAATATAGAAACAACCCTCCGCATCTATAAAACCAGATAGTCATTGAGGGGTTATTTCTGTAGGTAATTTAATTTCAGGTCTTAAAGCAGGAGCAATATCAGAGAATGCTTCTTTTAATACATCTGGTAATCCCCAATTTAATGCACCTTTAATACTAATTAATTTAGAAAGATATTCTAAAGTCAAAGGTCTTTTTGGTCCTTTGCTGTTAATTATATCTAAAGCAGACTTAAATAATAAATAATCTGCTTTTTTCTTGGTTATTAAAGGAAACCTTTCAAAGTGGGGTATTATTACATTGGTTAATTCCTGGACAGAGGATATATAATAAATTACTACATTATTATTACCTATAGAAATTTTACCTACGCCAAAAAAAGCTTGTATCTTTTCTAATAAAGGTAAATCTTTAGCATGTAAACCTACTGTAAAGGCCGGCTCTACCCCCCATCCTAATGAATAACCAGAACGTTTAATAATTTTTAAAGAAAAAGAACCTTCACCATCGATAAATCCAGAAACTCACTCAGGAGATAATTCTTCTCCTGGTCCAGATCCTGTTCCAGTTGAGTACGGGCGATAGAAAGCTTTCCAAACTCAGTAAGGTTTATCCCCATAACCATATAAGATTTCATAATCTTCTCTGTTTATTAAAGGAAATGAACTCTTACTATAACCCTTTGTTTTAACAGTCCTTACTCTCGTACTTTTTGTACTTTCTGAGTCGGAAATTGTTGAAAAGGTAAGTTTTTCAAACTTTCTATTACTAATTTTAATTAGATTAGATCATATCACATATAAATATACCTAAAGGTAGCCGCAGGGTAGTAAATTTGTTAGTATTAAATATTATAACAATAGCTAACTTAAACGGAATAACCTATTAATTATTTTGTCGGTTCACCTTTAATTAAGCATCAGGAATATAATAATTTATTATTACTATATGCTAGTGGGAATAATTAATTATATTAAAGGTTACTTTAGGTAATTTATATAAGGGCGTTTGATCGTTGAAGTCTAACTATAAATCTAATCAACCAACTTTACTTTAAATTAAAATAATTCTAATTAAAATAAATTTTCTAGAATTAAATATGATTTATATAAAATTGAACACTAAACCCTATATAGTATTTTAACGTTTAGATTTATAGATCATACCTGCGGATTGTTTAAAAGATAAGTATTATATAATATATACCTGATATATATATTATTCTTTTAAAGGTTCCCGCAATTTGCCCTTTTCGCATCGATCGACTCCCGATGCCCCTTTGAATTCTTACTTTTTTTCAAAAGGATTAACTGGCTCAATTCCAAGTGGAGGTCATTGAGCACCTAATTCTACTGTAGGTGTTAAAGCACTCGTTTTTAATATATTTATATATTTTTATATAAATAAAAATTTTAATATATGCATCTTTATGTTAATACTATTTTCGTCTTTTATTCATTCTACCTTTTATTTTTTTTAACTCGTCTAATCCTTCTCTAGTTAAATGAGCTTTATTATTGATTAGAGCGGCGGCTTTTTTAAAATCATCATAATTTTTAGATTTTAAACCATGTAATTTAAATTCTTCAAATATTGGGATAACTTTATCGCGAACATCCGTAAATTTTTCAACTATAAATTCACCACAATCTGATTTAGATATATATCTTCCACAATTAAAAGTAGAAATTAAACTTTCTAAGAGATCTTTATCTTTACTATGTTGAGATAAAATAAATTTTAATCATACAGCTTCGCCTAATTTAGATTCTGGTGATTTTTTTAATGCTATAAAAAAACAACCTTCAGCCTCAGTGAAACCAGCCAATCAATGTAAATCTTTAATTTTTCTATCATTAATTTTTGGTACTAATGCAGGTTCTAAATCTGGAAAAGCTAAACTTAAAGTATCAGATATTTCTCCACCGTTAAGCGTAGTTTTAATTGATACTATTCTATTTAGCCCTTCTAAAGTTAAATGTTTTCCCTCTTTCATTAAGTCTATTACTTCTTTAAAAAGCAGAAAATCGGATTGTTTACGCGTCAATAAAGGGTGTTTATCAAAATGATTAATAATTATATTTAAATCTTTTAAACCTGATACTCTATATTGAACAGATTCTACTCCCAATTTTGTAATATGTCCTACCCCAAAAAACAATTTAATTTGCTCTAATAAGGCAAGATCTTTTTCATGAACACCTATTTGGAATATAGCTTTTATTCTGTAACCTGTTTTATATCTAGGGTCTGAATTAATACCTACGAAAAAGCATCCTTCTCCGTCAGTAAATCCTGTAACATACTTAGGATTTAATACATCAGTTGTATTATCGACTGATGAAGCTTTAGTAGAAAATAAAGATCTTTTAGTTATTGAAGAATTTAAATATTTATTAACCCTAATAGTACTAACATTTTTTATTGGATGCATATAAACCAAGTTTCCTTGGCACTTAGAGCACACCTTACAATATTTAAATAATATTGAGGAACCGTCTGCTCGTTGCTCTTTTACAGATATATAACTATCTGATTTAGATCCGCGATAACCCATTCCTTGTATTAAACCAAGAATCTTTAATGATGTTACTATACCCTCAATCATTAATGAGGCCGCTATTAATCTTTCAACTAACAGTTTAGTTATTAAAGCTTTAGGGTGTTCCCGGAGTTTGGCTCCTATTCACAGATTACTTTTACTATGAAAAAATGCTCAGAAGATTGCTAAGAAGAACAAAGCTTCAGACACTATAAATAAAATAATACCTAAGTTTAATCCTTTTTGGACAGAAAGGGTATGGTTTCCCAAAAAAGTCTATTTGTTAATAATGTATTCCTACATTAATCGGACCATATCTTATTTAATGGGTTTTTAAAGTAACGCATCAAATTTTTACGTATGGTCTCTGAGGATCCTACTGGGATATTTATACGTCCTTTGGTTTCCTGCTGATTGTCTTATAATATAAGATTTTCCAGCACACAGTAAAATTTTACGAGGGCACTTTATAATACGTATATTTTTATTTTTTTCTATAATTTTCCTAACCTGCGTAGCGAAGCTGCCTATTAACATTAGAAAAAAAAATAAGCAACTAAACTTGTGATGCATCTAAACCTATTAAAGATCTAATCTCTAATCTCCCTTTTTCAGTAAGATGTTCTTTAGATATTATCATATAGTAAACAGTACTTCATTTATTATAATTATTTCATTTTTCACCTAATAAAGGATATTTTTCAAAATAATTTATAAGAAGCTTAATATTATCTATAGATGCTACAGATAAGGATAATACCTCTGAACGTGACTTATTACTATTATAACTTTTTACGGTACATTTTAAAAACGAGGCCAAATTTTCCATAAAAGGTAACATATTGGAAGATGTAGGTCGATCATACGCACGTTGATCTAATCTAAATTTTAAACTTACACTTTCACTTACAGATCTTTTACGAGTATCTGATTTAGGTTTACTTTCCACGTATTTAATTCCAAAATGTCCATCTGCTTCGGTAAAACCTGTAAGTCAACTATTATCTCCAAAACTCGAAGTATCTAATAAACTTTCTGCTATATTTAAGGAATATTTAATATTAAATGATTTAATCAAATCATTAAATCTTTTATTTTTAGGTGTTCTTAGTTTACCATGCATTAAGTTAATACAAAGAAGAATTCCATCTTTATCTCCTATAATATAACGAAGTGTACTAGTTCCTGAAATTTGAAAACGACCTATACCTCCTAACTCTGACTGAAGAAAAGCATACATACCTATATTATTAACATGTGAAGTAAACACTATTCTAGGATTAAGTATTCTATTCATCGTTGTAGTTCCTAAAGCAGGAATAGAAATAGATCCATCCCCCTCTAAAAGACCTGCTAAGTAATAACCTAAACTATTTTTATCCTTTTTATAAAGGAAATCTACTGATCCCCCTCTAGGGTATAAGTGTAAATTTGAATTATAAGTACTCAAAGCTTGTTTTACATCTTCAATAGGGATAGCTTTAGCTGTATTTAAATAAAAAAAATTAAAAATATATTGTATTAACCGCAATTTACCCTCACTAATTATATCTCTGAATCAAAATGACATAGAGAAAACTAATGTTATAAGAGCTAAATAAAATACATTATGTGCATTGCTAAAACTATGCATAGATAATGCTCCACTACTAGCTAAAGTAAATAAACTAATACTAGTATATAATGGTCATGGTGAAGGGGATACTAAATGAAAAGGATGAATTTGAAAATTACTCCTTACTATTTCAGTCATTTACCTTTATTAATTAATAAGTTAAAAGCATACAAAGTATATAATTAAAATAATTTTAAAGAAAGAAAGTAATTTCTTACTTTACTTCTTTAAGAAATAGGTGAATTGAACACCCAACCTTCCGTGTGTAAAACGGTTGCTCTACCATTGAGCTAATTTCTTTTATATTAAATTTTTTACTTTAGATTTAATTTTTTTTTTTATTGTTATAACTATAGCACCTCCCATTGCTAATAATAATATAAAACTAGCTATTATAAGTCACATATTATAGTTAGTATACATAATAATTTAAGGGTACTTGCGCAAACAATTAACTAACTAGTTAATTTAAACGATTCCTGTTCTGCTTTAATATTACGAATTTGATCAAAACCCTCTTTTGTTAAATGAGATTTATTTTCTATTAATTGGGCAACTTTAGAAAAATATTGAAAATCTTTCAGTTTATTACCTATAATAGGATATTTAATAAAGAATGTAATAATCTTATCTTTAATATCTGAGAATTTAGTAACTCTTATATCAACTGCATCTCTACCTCTAGCTAAATTTCCGCAATCTAAGTAAGTTATTAAACTTTCCATTAATTGTTGATCACGAACATGTTGAGTTATAGTAAAGATTAATTTAGTAGCCTCACCTGATTTAGTTTTAGCTTTAAAAATTTGAATTAGAAAGCTACCCTCCCCTGAAACGAATCCTACAACTCACTGAGGGTTAAGGATTATAGGGTTTTGAACTAAAGGTCTTACAATTGAAGTTATATCAGAAAAAGCTGCTTTTAATTGATCTGAAAGACCTCTATGCATTAATCCTTTAATTTCAACAAGTTTTTTAAGACCTTCTTTAGTTAAGTGTTGTTTAGTTTTAATTATTTCTTATCCCCTAGCTTGCGCAGCAAGCTAGGGGATTAGGCGAAGCCGGTCCTTGCTTAAATAATAAAAAATCCGTCAATTTTTGAGAAGGGTATTTCTCTCCGCTCCTAATTTATTTAAGGCGCGCGACAATGATCAATTAATATAGCTAAATCCTTTTCAGATGTAACATAATATTGAATTAAGTAACAACTTTGGGGATATAAACCTACGCCAAAGTAACTTTGAATATTATCCAATAGAACTTTATCTTTATGTAACCCTAAAGAAAATATAGCTTTAACACGTCAACCAGTATTATATTTATTATCTTTAACAAAACTAAAAGTAAAACAACCTTCAGCATCTACGAACCCTGTAATAAATAAAGGATTCAAATTAAATTTAATATTCTCTACTTTACTTTGCTGAGATGGTAAAGTGGAAGAAAATCTTTTAAAGTTTTTTTTTGGAAATCCATTAGAGTATGGCTTAAACCTAAGGTTAATTACTCGGTTTATGACTAGATTTAATTGTTATTACTATAGCACCAATCATCGCTAATAACAGTATTAAACTTGCTAATATAAGTCACATATTAAAATTAGTATACATCACATTACCAATACTAGTAATATCACTATTTTCAACTATCGCCCCATCTCATATCTTACTTGTTACAAAATGTATATCATCACTAGATGTATTTAAATCCACTTTTTTATTATCTTGATTTAAAGAGATATTATATAAAATATTGTTTAAATTATAATAGTTATTTAATATAGCTATATTGTAAGGTAATAATTGAAAAATAGGATAATTAAAAGATATCGCTATAGCGATAGCTAAAGGTATACTATTACTAGTATTGCTTTGTAATTCACTTATTCTAATATTTATTAACATTAAAATAAATAAAAACAATATAGATCAATTCTAATTAACTTAAGATAAGTATAGTGGTTAATTAATGCTAAACTTATCAAGGAGTTACTATCATACATGCTAATGATCATCCATTCTACTATAAATTAGTAATTATGGATTGTCCTTCCTCCTTATGAAGATTAAATTCTTCATTTTAGAATCCGACTGTACATTTGAACAGGTATTCCAACCTAACTCTAGTAAACCAGTCTGTCGCGACATTTACAACTGCCGACGGTCTTTGATCAGGATATCATTGACCGTTTTTACTTAATTTTTCTACAAGTTTGGAATAGTACAGTTGTAACTTTCTTTCTAAACCTACCCTTTTAATTCTTCTATTTTCCTTTATTTTTAACATAACTAACGATAAAAAACAGCCACTCTTATAATTTTATTATCCTTAATTATAGCGAAACCATCTTGCTGTCCAGATGAAGAATCTAAATGTCTCCTTACTGTTCTAAAATCTACATTTAAAATTTCAGCTGCATCATTTAATGTAGAAGCTAAAATTATTTCTCCATTATTTTTAGTTATTTCAAAGACACAATTATTTCAACGTCTATTCACCACTTTTCTAGTTATATTGTCTAATTGACGACCATCACTTAAATGTGTAATAGTGGGTTTTGCATTTATTATTCTGTCTATGCTTTCCTTAGGTAAAGGAGAGATTTTCTCAGGTTCAGAATTGTTGGATAATCTATAGTTATTCATAGTATAAGATAATTTTAATATTAATGATTTAATTTCTTCATTTCTATGTACTCCGTTATATATAGCATTACATATAATTTTAAAGTCATTGAAATCTTCACTTTTTTTAGTGATAAATTTCATGTTATTTAAAAAAGGTATAAAATAGTTAGTTAAGATATTAGTATTTGTAATTCTAACCCTTATTAACGATCTAGCATTGTTTATTTCTTCATTTCCTATAATTGCAATAGCTGATGATTTTTTTAATTTAAACATAGAATACTTATCAAACCCTAAATTATTTTCTAGATATTCTTGGATTTTCTCTATAACAGGACGTTGTACCTTACTAAGTCCAATTATAAAAGCTGGTTGAAATTTACTTCTATCTAAATAGAATGAACCTTCAGCCTCTATAAGCCCTAATAATCAATAATCTGAAATAACTATATTATGATCTTTAGGAAAATTAAAATTAATTCTATTATTATTCATTCCTTTTTTAATTGTTAACAATTGATCAATAAGAGTTCTTTTATCTTTTATATTATTTTCATAATATAAATGAAAAGCTTTTTTAAAATCTAAATAATCAAGGTATTTAGTTGTGTTTAAATTATATTTATCAAATATAGATATTAATTTATTAATATCTTCCTTATGTATAACAATAAATTTACAACTATTACCATACACTGCTATTTCATTACCTATCTTCAATTTACTTCTTATATATTTTAAAGTATTTATGTCATCGATATTCCATTTAAACGTTTAACTTTGCTTTTAGATTATAAATTTTCTCTAACCCTTCTGATGTTAAGTGAGATTTAGTTTTTACTATAGAAAAAATTTCTTTTCAAAGTAAATAATTTTTAAGTTTATTACCTTTTAATGTAAAGGTATCAAAATGAGGTATAAGGATTTCATCTATACTATTAGAATCAGCTATAGTATATTGTACAGTATTTTTATAGTTAACTATTTTTCCTGCTCCTCCGAAGAACCTTTGTATTCTATAAATTAAAGGCAAGTCTCTAGCATGTAAACCTATACTATATATAATTCTGATGTGTTTAGTTTTAGAAATAGAGACAAAAAAGGAACTATCACCCTCAGAAAATCCACTTACTCAATAAGGATCAAGAGGAACATTACTAGTTTTATGTTCGAATCTCTCTAACGGTTTAACATCTTTAAAGACTGTTTTTAAATTTTCAGATAGACCCTTATTAAGAACAGATTTTATACTAACTATTTTGGTTAACCCCTCTAAATTTAAATGTTCTTTGTTAGCTATTAAATTAATACACTTAACTCATAATTGATAGTCTACAACTTTACCACTTTGTAAGAGGTATTTATCAAAATGAGGAATAATAACATTTATAATATCCTCTAATTTTCTTACCATAAAACAAGCTGACGTTTTTTTATCTATAAACACTCTACCTACCCCAAAGAAATTTTGAATTGCATATAATAAAGGTGCATCTTTAGAGTGTAAATGGATTACGAAAGAAGGTGACACACCTCAATTTGTTTTTCCTGACTGTTTTTTTTTAAACTCAATCATAAAGCAACCTTCTGCATCTGTAAATCCTGTAATTCAATTTGGATCTATATCACTGGGGTCTGATGAGACCGTAAGAGAAGGTTGATTAATTGTAGAATAATACTTAGTAAAAGAAGAAATGGCTGGGAAAATAGAAGGTCTAATACAAAAATTCTTTGGCGACGGAAAGTAAGGTTTACGATAAGAAATTCAAGGGTGAACGGAGTGTCTAAAACTATGTAACTCGATAATAAATCTAAAACTAGCTCATGTAATATCACCATCTTTATTTTTTTGAAATACTATAGTGAAATTAGATTCTCCATCTGAAAACCCTACGAATCATTTAAGAAACTCTTCATACTCTTTATCAATACAAGACTGAGTAGAATAAAATTTCTTACCTACTCATATGGGTAGTATATTTCTTGAATTCACCTTATAAGAATAATTATCGTTCATTACTTTGTCAAAGAAAAATTTAATTAGATTTAAAAGTACCTTGTAGAGTTGGACTTGAACCAACCCAGCTTTATTTCACACATGTTCTACTACCGCTCCAATATAAACAATTAAATAAGATAAACCTATAAAACTTAAACCTAACATTATTAAATAACAGGATATATTCGCAAATAAACCTATTAAAAAGAGTACGGATACTATGGGGTTTTTACTAATAATAACAAGTATACCACATAAAATTGCCAATAATGATAAAATATCTAATATATCTGTTCTATAACCATTTGTATAAGTTTCGTATATAATAAACAAATTATTCATATTTATATATATTTTCTTTTTACCTTCGTAAAGGATGAATTGTGCCAACTCATTAACTCTCGTTAACGGCCAGCGTACTCAGATTTGAACTGAGAATTTGGAGGTTGAAGCTCCCTATATTTCCATTAAACTATACTCTTAAAAAAATATATTTTCGTTTTCATGCGCTAAAAATTAGCTACAAAACCAAAAGTGAAAAGAAGTGATCACTACCGATAAACTCAGGTTGATAACAGCTAATGAGGAGATAAACATTTCTTTTTTTTTTCATTTTCTAAGTCTTAAAGTCTAATGCGGAGCATAAGCCTGCGGAAACAAAAAAAAAGGTAAAAATAGCCATCCGCTAAATTTGCTGGGATAATTAAACTTCTACAAAAAGTGTAGGCGTTTTCTCACTACAGCTGAGATTTGAACGATCATCAAAAACTGATTTGATGAACGTTCTCCTCTCATAATTAAGGATTCTTCTGGGGGGTAACAAGACGGATTACTCTCATAAGTAAGCTTTTTTTTTTGTGGGTTGTTATGAGGGTTCCTTCCGCATTCCGCGTTTCTTTAAAAATAAAATACTTGTTACCTATCTTCACCATAATCAAAAATTGAAAATAGGAAGACACCCTACATCCATCACTATATATCCAAGCTTTTGTTATATAACTACCTCCAAGTATTTTATAAACAATTATTTTTTTTTTTCACCACTATTACCACCATTGTTCCACTATTACATGGTTACATTATTCCATCATTACCTGTCTTCCATCAAATACAGTAGTTAACCTCTACTATATTACATACTTAATATATCAATTAAAAATTAATTATTATTATTATTATTATTGTTATTATGAAATTTTTCATCATACATCACTAAAGCTCCATGAGTTTGATTAAGATGTTCCTTTTTGTTTGTACAAGCTTCGTACCTTCCTTCGGGAGATCTGTTAGATTTAACCAAAAGATCTCCTTCTTTGGCGTTAATACCTGATCGAGTTAATTCACTTCTATCTAGATATTGATGTTTATTAATAGCATTCTCCTCATCCCCAATCATATCATTACGAGCTTCACGTACAATATCTCCCTCTTCTTGAGTAAAGTCATGTGCTTTACCAGTTTTATTTAATTGGTTAGTTTTTGGATCCAAATCACTATCCTCCCATCTTGCTTCTACTTTATCAAGAATAGTACAGACAGGACAGTTATTACCTGAATTGTCAGGGTATTGAGGATTTGAATTAGGATTTGGCTTTTTATCCTCCTCTTTTTTATTATCCTCTCCTCCCCTAACATCATCCTGCTTAATACCAGTTTCAGCT
>QJNX01000463.1:0-35191 GCA_004155925.1 Monosporascus sp. MG133 | reverse complement strand
CCCCGGGGGGGGGCGGCCCGGTAAAAAAAAAAAAAAAAAAAAAAAAAAAAAAAAAAAAAGAAAGAAAAAAGCCCATGCATACCGGACCGTCGTTTACCAAGGCGACCTCCATCATCGCCTGGAATACACCGTTCTTGACCCTCTCCGGGGCGTAGCCCTGCTGCACCTTCTCGAAGAAGTACTGATAGAGCCTCTTGGCCTCCTCGCCGCCCGCCGCCCCGTGGAAGTCGGGCTTGTTGCCTTTCTTCGTCGAGGCCAGGAGGGTGAACTGTGATACTGGAAACCGGCCGTCAGATCGCGATACTTAAGTGCCCAGGTGCAGGGGTACATACCGCAGAGGACCTCACCGTTGACCTCCTGCACGTTCTTCTTCCACTAGATAGAAGCACCATTTATTAATATAATTCTGGTTATCAGGTGTTCCTGTAAGCCATACTCTTCCACCAGCCCCGTCGTCCCACAGCTTCAGCTTCAGCACCTTGGCCGCCAGCGAATCCGCCTCCTTCTCCGTGTCCCCCGGCGCCACGGCCGCGAAGACCAGCACGCCCTTGCCGATCGACGAGACCACCTCCTTTTCCACCGTCACGGAGGCGGACAGCACACGCTGCAGTATGGCTGCGCGACGGAAAACATGAATATGTGCTCTTAAGAGATAACACTATAAACGGACCGGGGGAAGGCAGCGGAAAAAGAATACCAACCTTTCATGTTGCGCCGGCCGTATACGGACCTCGAGAGGAATGAAGGTGGGCAGTTGTGCCCGGTTGCTGCAGGGATATGTATCGCGTATATGTGAAATTTACGTCTTGAAGTGCATCCGTATCCGATTCGCAAGCGCAAGTTACGTCAACGTTCAGAGCTTCTAAGGTTCAGTATAAATCACGGCGGGTTCCTAAACCAAACCTAATCTCGCAGGTGAGTCTTAAATCAACTACATCCCTAAGGCGCTTTGTACGGGCCATGTACCGTTCAGCTGGCTGTAACTTGAGGGTAAGTACAGCGAGTCCCTCTGTATGTACCTATAGTTGATCGTTCAAGGTTAATGTTTTCTCCTTGATGGTTCCATGGGAAACCTATTAAGAACGCACTTCCTTTAAGATGACGCCAGATATGCAAAACTCTAATGCTCAATAGAAAAGGATATAAATCCATCATCCGAGTGTCATACCGGAGAAATAGATTCCAAAAGACCATTCAATATTTGTTTGGATAATGCTCAGCCTATAATAAGTGCTTCCATCTATACCTATGTATTATTGTACCCCATAAATATCTAGGTAGGTACATATGGGTACAAGCACATCCAAGATGGAATTCAATCCGCTACATACCTTGTACAGTTACGAGGTGAGTGGGCGGCACATCACTGAGAGTATAGACGCACTTGAAGCCAGGCTGGAGACTACGTTACTGTAGTATAACGCAGTTGCCCAGTCGTGGGGTTACGAAGTGTGGTCGCTTGAAGGTTCCCCATATCCCCCATAGGTACTCTAGAGCGCTGGTATGCTAATTGTTCAAAGGTGGTAATTACTCTACCTATACCGGGTATTTTGTTAATTTCAATACCACCTGGAAGTCTCTCAGCCTTCAAAAAGCAGGATACCACCAATACACGGTAAAAAAGGACCTGCGGGTAGCCCACACACATACAAACAAACATCATCCTAAGAATATCAGTCTTCAGAGAGGTCGGACGCAACAGCCAGGCTACATGTACAGCTTGCGCCTCAGCTCCCCCAAAATAAATCTATTTGATTAACAAATAGTGTTTCAGAACATCCCTTCCACATTTCTTGTCCCTTGATCAAAGGAGAAGGAGAAGCAAAAGGGAAAAGCAGAAGAAAAAGAAAAACAGGCAATCTACTCACCGACAACAAACGCCGGCCCAAACACTGCGTAAGCTAATGGAAACAGCTCCCTCCTCTCGCTCTCTCTCCCTTCAGATTAAGGAAAGCGAGGTGAAAAAGAGGCTATCCATGCGCCGTCCCTTTCTTCCGACCTTGACTACTGAAACATCAACTCTCCTTCATCTCAACCTCCGATTGGGTTGACTACTTACCTAAACCAACGCGACTGCGCGATACTGTGGTGCCGATTCCCATCTCGAGCCTCACGTCGTCGCCATTCAACACCCGCCACACCCACCTCGCGAAACCTCATATTACCATCTCAACCTCTACCGCGACTCGATAATCACACTCACTCCTTCCCTCAGGCTCTTTCCTGAGCAACCATACCCCACCATGGCGGCACGAAAATTACAACAGGAAGTGGACAAATGCTTCAAAAAGGTCGACGAAGGCGTACAGGAGTTCGAGGCTATCTACGAAAAGATCGAGCAGTCAAATAACGTATCCCAGAAGGAGAAGCTAGAAGACAACCTGAAGCGTGAGATCAAGAAGCTCCAGCGCTTGCGCGACCAGATAAAGACATGGGCTGCCAGCAATGACATCAAGGATAAGGCCCCGCTCATGGAGAAGCGGAAGCTGATAGAAACGGTTTGTCATAGCCACACTGCCAGCCCGGCCCTCGTTGCTTTCCCGTACGTATAGTGACTTATCTCCTTCCTCTGTCTCTCTAGCAAATGGAGCGTTTCAAGGCTGTCGAGAAGGCTATGAAGACCAAGGCCTACTCGAAAGAGGGGCTGTCGGCAGCCGCTAAGCTGGATCCCAAAGAGCAGGCCAAGGTGGAGGCCGGCGAGTTTCTTAGCAACATGGTGGACGAGCTGGAACAGCAGATCGAGGCGCTCGAGGCCGAAAGCGAGTCGATACAGGTCACCATGAAGAAAGGCAAGAACCAAAGTGCCAAGGCCGACCGAATAGCCGCCATCGAGGGCATCATCGAGAGGCATAAATGGCATCAGGGGAAGCTCGAACTGATTCGACGGTCCCTGGAGAACGGAGGTGTCGAAGCGGAGCAGGTCACTGACCTGGAAGAGAGCATCAAGTACTACGTGGCAGAAGGCATGCAGGACGATTTCATGGACGATGACGGACTCTACGACGACCTGAACCTTCAGGATGAGGAGGATGCTTATGGCATGAACCAAGAAAACGACCGGGTATCGTCGCAAGACACACAATCCGTACAGGAAGAGGTAGCAGACGCGGAACCACCACGCACCGCCAGCATACCAGGCAAGACGAGGAATGCGGTCGAAGCAGCGGCATCCGCGGGTCGGCGGCCGTCTACACAACTCAAGTCCCCGTTACCCACACTGGCGACGCTGCACAACCCGCTGGCCAACGTTACGAATGCTAGCACCGCTAACAATGGCATGAAACCGGCGTCGTTGCCCACGCGACCCGCCGGGGAAGGCCTGAAGTATGCTTCGGCCGCTGCCGCTGCCGCAGCAAGTGACAAGAACAACGTCGGCATAGCGCCGCTTCCCCCGCCTCCCGGTTCGCAACCGGTCGCGTCATCCGCGGGCACCCCCTCGTTACCTCCGGTGGCGCCGAAAACGAGCGCCGCGAATTCCCCGGCAACGACCTCGGTACAACCCGCCCCGTCAGAACCGAAACCCGGCACTTCAACCGCGCACGAGCCCAGACCTGCGGAGACGGCGACAAGCGTTCCTAGTCCGAGGCCAACGCCAGCAACGACGAAGAAGGCAGACTCCGGCAAGGGCAAAGCAGCAAGCAAACAATCACAACCAGCCACAGCAAGCGAGCGGGGAGAGCCGTCCAGGAGTAAGCCGCCTTTAGAGTACAAAATGGACATACATGCTAACGAAATAGTAGCACCGCAACATAATGGCGTTGCAAATGGTGTCAAGCCCAACGAGGAGGAGGAGGAAGAGTCTATTTATCACCTTCCTGCCTCTCTGCAGGACCTCGTAGAATCTTTCGAGACGTCAAAGAAGCGGCCGATCCAAGTCAACACGCCTTCACACCTGCGCATGTTGGCCGCCTCCCAGGCCAATATAAACATGATGGACAACTTCGACGCGGAGCCGCGCCGGACTTATCGGCCTGAGGTACCAACCCCTTCGGTAGCTGGATACCCACAAGAACCTCTGCCGATATTCGACGATCCTCGCTTGTACGCTCGGATAGAACCCGATACGCTATTCTACGTCTTCTATTACAAGCAGGGCACGTATCAGCAATACCTAGCGGCAAAGGCGCTGAAGGACCAGAGCTGGAGGTTCCACAAGCAGTACCAGACCTGGTTCCAGCGACACGAGGAGCCCAAGCAGATCACCGAGGAGTTCGAAAAGGGGACCTATCGCTTCTTTGATTACGAATCGACTTGGTAAGTAGTCCTCGCGTTGCTGCTTCCGTGGCTGCGGCCACGTCCAGGTAAGTCTCTGGCTAATGCGAATGGTCATCAGGATGAACCGTAGGAAGGCCGATTTCCAGTTCCATTATCGATTTCTGGAAGACGAGGTCTAGGGAGATGCCGTCTAGAAGGCGAAGTTTAGTTTCTCCTGTCCTACGATACCCTAAAAAAGGGTGGTATCCAGGTTGAGTGGTGCGTGCTCGTGATACACATTAGTGGTCCGGTGCGTTTTGCAGGTCGGTCCATGTAGGCTAGGGTTTCACCAAATCCCCTCGGTGAGGAACGCAGGTTGCTGCAATGAGGGAGACGGGGCATTGTCATAATTAGTGTATGGGGAATACGAGACAGCCTTGTTTTTGATGGTGGTTACCCACCTCACCGCTTTCTACTTTCTGGTCCCCTACATGCCTATCTATGCTCTACGTGGCATGCACAATGCCCGGCTAATATCCGGTTGCAACCCGGGACCTGAATCTTCAGCCGGATTCTTCGTTGTGTGTGTGCTCTTGCTGTTGGTTTCACGGCCGTCGAGACCTGCCCCGTGCCAGAGCTTTATTATATGTCTATCTAGTTGGCCGGTAGGATTTCTCATGAAGCGGGCTAAGGCTTGCTTGATCAGCTCAATGGTATTGTAGGCACTTCTGGGACGCAGATCAGGGCAGACGTAACTGACGTATTTGTTTTACTTGTTCAACGGGGCGTCGATGGGTAACCCCCAATTAAGTACTTGCAAAGATCTATATCCCCATTCTACGAAGTATCTGCGGTGGGTTTTACGGAATGCCTGGAATGACATTACTCCTTGATATGCTTTACCGCCCTTTTGCATTCATTGTTTCACTCTTGCTCAGTCGGATGAGGCTTAAGTAGGCGGGCGGGCCGAGCTTCACCACGGCAACCAAGATATGTACTTACGATGTCACTCACACCAACAGGAAACCCGGCGACGATCAGTTGCTTACCCGCAGGGGGTTCCCCTCATGCAGTTAAGTGCCCGCTTACCGCCGCCGTATCACTCTACCTTGGGTGTATAGTAATAACTAACCGGATCCAACTTCCCCGGATTGTCTCGTTGCCGCCTTTCTCAATAGGTGGATTCGACGTCGGCGCCCCTGCGCCCGCAACCGGTTATCGACCGATCCCTCATGTCGGTTCACGGTGGATTGGTGATATTTCCTGAATCTTGCATCTTATGGAGGATTCAGGACGTAACTCACTCAACCTATATCCTGACTTAGCAAGCAGCATATTAGCACAGCCCATTTTCTCGCTCCGTCCTGTGACTCCAGTCTGTCTCTCCCGTGTATGCCCTATAACATTTTTACCTACACCGGTAAATACCTACACACCTAAGGCAGAATCAGTTACGTCAGATACATAACCCCCCCCCCCCCCGACAAACAATGTCGTCCTCGGACGATCACCCGCAGTCCCGTTTCGCGGAGACGCGGTTCCACGGCGCCTCGGTGCTGCGAGCGCGGCGCAGGACGTTCGCCCGGACGGGCGCCAGGGCGCAGCTGCGGCAGCTGCGCGAGACGGGGCGGTACGACGCGTTCCGGCTGCGGTGGCAGCCAGCATACGACGTCGACCGCGACCGCTGGCCGTGCCCGCGGCCCGTCTTCTGGGACAGCGACGTCGCCAAGTGGCTCGAGGGCGCCTGCTACCTGCTTGCCGCGGGCCCCTACGACCCCGAGGTCGACGCCGCCGTGCGCGAGCTCGCCGCCATGATCAGGAGTGCTCAGCAGGAGGACGGGTATCTGAACGTCTACTTTACCGTCGTGGCTCCGGAGAGGCGGTGGACGGATATCAGGGATATGCATGAGCTGTGAGTTTCTCGTCGTCTTTTCCCCATGCTTGCTTGGACTTTGAAAGTGTGGTGAATTGGTCTAGCAGAACGTGCGTAATTAGCTATATCTACCCAGCTAACTCATTGCTTCAGATACAACGCGGGACACCTTATCGAGGCGGCCCTCGCGCACAGCAAGTACTACAAGGTAGACTTCCTGGTCGAGGTAGTCGAGAAGTACGTGCGATACATCCGGAGCGTCATCGGGCCCGAGGAGGACCGCCTGCACGCGTACCCGGGCCACCCGGAGATGGAGCTGGCGCTGCTGCGCCTGCACGCCGCCACAGGAAGTGCCGACGCCCTCGAACTCGCGCGCTACTTCGTCGAGGAGCGCGGCAACCCCGCCGGCCAGGACGGCGAGCACTTCTACGACTGGGAGGCCCGCCGCCGCGGCGACAGCCCCTGGAAGCGCCCCGACGCCTACCCCGTCTCCGGCGAGCACTGGTACAACCAGAGTCACGCGCCCATTCTCGAGCAGTGCTCCGTCCAGGGCCACGCCGTCAGGGCCATGTATCTTCTGACGGGGGTCGCGGACCTGCTGTGTCTTGAGGACAACAACAAGGCAGCGGCGGACAGCAAGAAGGACGCATACTTCGAGGCCCTGACCCGGCTCTGGAACAACATGGTCGACCGCAAGATGTACTTGACGGGAGGGATCGGGGCCATGGAGCAGTGGGAGGGGTTCGGCATCGACTACTTCCTGCCGCAGGGCAGCGATGAGGGCGGGTGCTACAACGAGACGTGCGCGTCTATCGGCGTCATGATGCTCGCGGAGCGTCTGCGTAAGCAATCTCTGGAGTTATTTGTGTCCCCTTATTTCCTAGTTCAAGACCCGAGATCTCTAAATGGAGACTTCCAGGGGTTTCGTGGTGGCTCCCGAACCATATCTCATAACTTCCGGTTATCCACATAACTAGCCAGGGAGGACAATGACTAACTCCGGATGTTACAGTGCACCTTGACCTCGACGCGCGCTACGGTGACATCATGGAGCTGTGCCTCTACAACAACGTCATGACGGGCATGGGCCTCGACGGCGCCAGCTTCACCTACGTCAACCAGCTCGCGAGTTCCGAAGCCCAGCCCAGCCGCCGCGAGCGCTGGTTCGAGGTGTCGTGCTGCCCGCCCAACCTCATGCGCCTGTTCGGCAGTCTCGGCGGCTACCTCTGGGACTACGGGGCCGTCGCGGCGGGGCCGCGTGGTGAGGTGTTCGTCAATGTGCATCTCTATACCACGGCCGTGGTCACTTTCGAAGTCGAAGGACAGAGCGTGAGCCTCGAGCAGAGGTCTAACTGGCCCTGGGAGGGGACTGTCTCCTTTAACCTGAAAGCACCATCGTCGATGAATACCACTATCCGGTTACGCATCCCCGGATGGGCTCGGGGGAAGTTCACGGTACGTCCAAATAACCCCTACCTTCCTTACGCATTGCATCAGCAGGTCTAACCATCTCCGAACCATTCAACATCAACCACCATACTCACAAACCCCACACAGTTCTCCCCAGCTCCCGACCCCACCGCCGCCGCAGAGGGGGCAACGCTAGGAGCGAACGGCTACCTCGTCCTCCCGCCCGCGTACACGACCGCGCACCCATCCTTCACGCTGCAGATCCACGGCTTCGAACCCCGCCACCTGGCGCCGCACCCGCGGACGGGACAGCGCACGCTGGCGCTCGCGCGCGGGCCGCTGATCTACTGTGCCGAGGACGCTGACAACCCGTGGGTGCTGGCGCCGGGCGGACCGGCCCACTTCCGCGGCGTCGCCATCTCGCCCACGTCGCCCGTGCAGGAGGCGCGGCGCACTCTGCGCGTGCGGCCCGGCTTCCGCGCGCGGTGGGACGAGGAGGCGCGCGCTTACCGCGAGGACGAGGATGTGGAGGGAGAGGGGGAGGAGGAGAGCTACGTCGAGCTCCGCTCCGAGGCCTGGGTCCGCGATATGACGGCCTGGGAAGGGAAGAGGGCCGGTGCCGCGCCCGGCTTGGCTGTGGATGAGGAGGAGGGGGAGGGGGAGGGCTGGGAGGATTGTAAGAGGGAGGTGATCTTCATCCCGTATTATCTGCGCGCTAATCGCGGGGGCGAGGGGCATATGAGGGTTGGTCTCCTGCGCAAGTGATTGGAGAGAGGGCGGGGGGTTTCCGTCTTCGTGAGAGAGGTGAGTAAATCCGTAGGTGTTGACGCGGAGAAGAGGGTTTGTCATGATAGCATGGTTTACTTTGCGTACGGTAACGTGCGGATCAGGCTGTGGAGGGTTTAATATTGAGGTGTCGGATGGCCTTCCGGCATATTTTTTCCTTGGAGAGCCTGCTCTTGAGCTTAGAGAGCCGATCCGTCGTGCCCCTGAGGAAGTAGGGCGGAGCGGTAGGTCAATAGCCTGTGAAGTGGACTGGTCTTTCTCTCTATTACTGCCTAGCCTCCTTTAGCACCTACTCCTTGACTGTTTTCTTCACTACGGCCCTCATCCCCTTCGTTGCAAACGGCATCGAGCCTTGTGGTTACTGCTGAGTCGTCACCGGTGTCATCTCCAAGGATGGGGCTCAATATCCGTATAAGTCCGATCGGTCCTAGAAGCATCCGGCCATTCTCGACGTTCCAGTTCCAGTCAAATTTCATGGCGAGAATGCGCGCCCTACCTGAGTGTGACCCCGTACATGAGGAAGTACGGAAATCACTTCGGACAAGATCTTCAGTTCATGCACCTATTGGTCTCATACAGGTTACGCCAATACTTGCAACTAACAAAGACGTCGTGGCCACATCACCCCTGTTTAGAGTGGAGAGCTTGTGAGGCACGGGTAGGACATCTTAAGAAGGGGTGATGTTACACTAGCTTAGAGAGAAAATCAAGGCAACGTTTTCTGCGCATGTGAGCGGTGCGGCAGCAAGGCTGATGTCTCACGACGTAGTCTGTCAGTTGTATCAGGGGCCCCGACAGCCAGTGCTGTATACGACTAGTGAGGCAACCAATGGACAGCTCATCCTCGGCCCGGGATGCCCAACATAAACCAGACACGTGTCATCAAAAACTTAAACCTAGCCTATGCGCACCGGCCGAATATCACACCGTAATACGATGCTATGATGGACGGGCGGACTCATGGTGATGTTGGGGCGATGGCAATAGAACCCCTCAGATCGTAGAATGCAGGGCGCCAATATCTCCGTATCCCGAACGGCATTTTCTTAACTGCTATCACGAAGTCCCGATAGCTGGTAAGAGGTCAGGAAAGTGCGTCGGCCAATGCATAACAGACAGGGCTTCTTTCTTTTCTTGGGTTGGAACCTCTGCGGCTTTCGTGATACTCCTATAGCGGCCTTCTTTTTGACTGGGGGGAGGCTTGCAGCCTTGGTATACGTGGCACCGTTGTCCAATGTCACACTGCTCATCCGATTGATATCTGAGGCTCGACCGTTGCAATGCATTGATGCCCAACCTCCGCTCCGGCGTCAGGCTTCTGCTGACAGTGGTCTTTATATGTAAGGTCGAGGATGCCGAATGTCTGGTATTCCATTCACGGCTGGCGATGATGTGGCTATGGAATTAGCTCACCGAACGCTCATCTCGAATGTCCCTGTCCCCTCCGGTGTCACCGCTGGTTTTGCTACTGCGCGGCGAGGGTTCGGTTCATGATCCCCTGTTGTCGTCATTCACAGTGGTGTTGTCGTTTTATTGCCGACGAGCAAGGATGCAGGATCTTCGGATAAACGGATTATTTGTGCAACCTTGGGATGCAATTGCTGTTTTGGGGGGGATTGTTGGCCTACGCGCAGCAAAGGAAATCTGACGAGGCAGAAGCTGCCATCGGATTGAGGCCTTTTCTGTCGCTTTCCAGTATGCTTCGTTTTATTCAGAGACTGCCGAAAATGGCCTCGGTGAGCGGCCCTTGAGCGAATCATCATTCAGGAGAACTACTCCAAACTTTACTCCAGAACTTATCGCGAACCGTTCGTGCCGCCTCACTCCTGCAGCTGCCTCGAGAGGGGGAGGGGGATATGACAAACGGAATCCCACTCACTCGCGAGCATGATGGTATGCGAAAGAGGCGCGTGGTACCGAGGAACGTCTGCTAGCTGGCACGGTCCACAAGTCCAGCTTCATCGAGAGTTGAGTATGCAAACGGAGAGTCGTATTGGTAAGGCACTCAGAGGGGCGGACCAGTCTGCCTGTGCCGGATGCTATCCCCGCCATAGTACACAAGCAACCAAGCCTCGTCGATTTTGCTTCGGGCTGCGCCAGAAAGTCGAGGCGACAAAACACGTGGTGGCTGTACGCCTAATATGCATTGTGCAGCAGGCAGCAGCACGCCATGAGTTCCCTTATGTTACACGAGTATCCTGAGATCTGTACAGTCTACAGGGCCTCAATTTGATTCAGATTCCCATGCAACTAAGACAGAGAAATGAGTGGGTGCATGGAGGCCCAGATTCTAACACGCGGAGGATTGACGTAGGGTGGTAACTTAGGGTGGTAACTTGAGGTTACGCTGCTAATAAGCATGCCGGACAGCAGAGCAATTCCGGGAGCTGTGGGAGATCCGTCATTGTCCCTTACGCTTCAGCCCCCAGAGATCTTGGCGCTCTAACCATATATGTCACTCCTGATTGGACGAAGAGGATAGACGTCTCTCCGGCACCTTATCAAAATTGTCAGCCCTCGAGAGACAAAGTCGCTCATATGTAAATAAGAAAGTGGCAGTGGGCCGAGCCTCTCTTGTGGGCCCAACCTTATCCAGAGAACGGTCATTAAAGGGGGGGGGATGTAGTACACGTACCGACCGCACGTCTAGCTCGTTCTAAGGCTTGCTCACCGAAAATGACAACTGGCGATTCGACGCCAGGCCTTTATGCAGCGCCCTTCAGGAAACCCTTAATTGGAGAACCTAAAGCGAGTCTCTGTCCATTTCCTAATAAAATTTGCTTTGTGCCTATCAAGGGCGGAGAGTTGGAGTGGCTTTGACAATGCTCGCCAATAGAAAGAAGACGGACATGTTGTTCTTCAGTAAAGGGTCTCGAGGAAAGTCACCCAACAAGGACATACTCGTCACGGGTTGAGCCTCATTTCTGGTGGGTAAGAGCCGAATACTTGCGATAATATTATTATTCAACATACCATCTGTCTTCCTATCTATTATTTTGAGCCTCAAATGAGGCTGCTTCCGCCTCACCTTTGACTGGAAGTGCTGCTTTAGACCCTAGCTAATGTCATCGGTCTGCGATGTTTGGTCGACGCACTTCAGGAACGACTGCACTTTGAAAACTCCTATATCAGCCCCGTTTCTATGCCGCTGTATATTATAGTCCCCTAGTGACGTCTGGAGAACAAACATTAAGCTCTCATACTCTGTCTCACCACACTCCTTCGCAATCAGTCCCCCTTTTGCACAACCATCCTTTCTCAACCGACTTCCCCAGAACAGACCCTGTTTGCTCTCTCCTCCGCAGGATCTCTTGGCTAGACTTGGTTAAACAAACAAAGGTGTGATAGAGGACCTTGAAGGACAGCGCGAAAAGCAAGAGTCCGCTCTATAACTGTGCGTATTTGTCTTCTTTACGAAGACGTATCGGTTCAACAGCACGATACAAGTCCGCGACAACAAATTCGAGTTACCAGTTTCGTCATCTTCAACACATTGTGTCCGAACATGAACTACTCCGCATACCAGTCAGGCGTCAGTGACAAGCACGGGACATATTTCAGTACCTCCACCAGCGCGGGGATGGCACGAAGCCCGTCCGGTAGCAGTTCAACCAGCGCTGGGAGCCACAAGGCGGCATCGCCCTGGGGTTCGAGCGCCAGCCCGGACGACAACGCTCCAGAATTGCCATGGGGTGGGATAACGAACGAATTCAGCTACCTTGACGACTTCGCGGATAACGGAGGACATCAACCATACAACATAGAGCACACAGAGGCTGCGAACGACTACTATCAACCTCAAACTAGTTATCACGCGCCTGTTCAGGGGGATGCTGAGTCCCCCTCGCAGGATAACTCGTGGTGTCAGTACTACGACTTCATAGCCAAGGTGGAGCAGGGCCAGTCACCGTACTGGCGTCTCAAGGCAGGATATACTGAGAATGAAGAGTATCCCATGTACAGACCTTGCGCGGACAGCGAGATCAAGTAAGCATATGGTGGCATACTCTACTTGTCGAAAATGTGCACACGAATAACTGACACATCGTTTCCAGACCGCGCTCAGCGCACTCCAGCATGTGTCTCAAACCCGGCTGCAAGTCGAAGCCCTTTAAGAGAAAGGCGGACTTGGACCGGCACTATCAGCAGGTTCACTTGGACTCGTCGGCCAAGCGGCCTTTTCCGTGTGACTACCCAAAGTGCCCGCGGTCCACCAACCCCTTCTTCCGCTCCGACCACTACAGGGACCACTGCCGCGATTACCACAGGGAGGACCTGCTCCGGCGGAGCTCCTCAAAAAAGGAGACGGACGAGTGGTGGGCCGACCGCATCGTCCCCAAGAAGTGGTGGCGCTGCTCTAAATGCCTTCATCGCGTCTACATCCAGCAGAACGGCTTCGAGTGCCACAACTGCAAGACTCACTGTGAGCCCCAGAGACGAAACTACAGGGTCCAAAAAATGAACACAGATCTCTAGACGAGAAGTCCAGTTTTGAGGCCCTTTCTTCTCCGGTCCCACATGCGGAAGGGCTCTTTATGCGACTTCATGTAGCACTGCCCCCCTGTCAGCATTTTGTTTTCTCTTCTTATCTCTATGTTACGACGACGGCAAGGGGCTTAGACTTAGATACTGCGTTTCCTTATATCTCCTTGTACTTCTTGTCGCTGTTTTCTTAGTCAAGTTTTCCCGCTTGCTGGCATGCTCGCAGCTGCTGTATTTCGGTGGAAGGACTTTCATGGCGTTTCAGTGGGAGCTCAAAGGGGGGGAGGGGCGCAATGGGAGCTGATTGGCCAGCTGCAGCGGTTCCGAAGGGCATCGTTCCTTGGCGATTGTCTCTCATCTTTCCATCCAGGCTGTGCTTTTCCTGGCTTGTGGGGTTGGGTGCTACTGGGTGTTATCGAAGGTTCATTGAAGGTGGCGCAAGGATAGACTGACGTTCGTGGACGGGATCAGGCATCAGCCGGAGCAAAGTGGAAAATTGTCCCCATGCATCATCATTTATTTATCTGGGGTACCGGATTGGGTTGGCTTGCCTGCCATCACGGTTCGTTTCGATAGGCTTGGAGGGGTGGTCAGGGGGTACGTTAAGCGCATATGGCAAGGCAGACTCAGGTCGCATAGCCTGCTGCGCCTTCTATTTGCCATCAGAGCCTATGCGGAGGTTTAAGGGAATTGCGGTCTGGGGTTACTTCAATATCTTCGGGTGCGGGTCGAAATCCCACTCTCCAGGGACTTGAAGGGCTTCCACGAACCCCTGAACCAGTGTAAGCACGAAGGAACGCTGTAGACGCCTTGGCCCAGAGCTCGGGTTCATACTAGCGACTTTGATACATGTACTAAATAACGTTTAATAATAAAGAAATGTTAAGACTTACATAAACAAGCCAGCAGTGCATGAAGTTTAACATATCAATACATGTCGATTAGCTGGAGTGTGCCTCGGTCCACCAGAGCCCTTGACCTACTTGTATCCTAGTAGAAACAGGCCATTGGCGTTTGTACAAAAGCAACCTCTTGAAGCTTCTAAATGGGCAGTGTACCCTCAAGCCCCAGTTCCCGTCCCGCAAAACTGCTGCGGTGACGAAGCCCTTTGAATATCATCGAACAAAGTTTTATTCCCTCGTCCCAGACTGGCGATCAGCATCTCGAACGATTTCTCGATCTCCTCCACCTCCTGATTGTCGATACATACGTGTGCTGAAATACTTCCGGATATTCGCTAATAAACAACTCAATATATCGCTGTAAGGCTTCCCCAGAAAGCGAGCCTAGACGATTCGACAAACCTCCTTAATCAAGACTTCCATCAGTCCACGAGCAACGCACATTGATGCCAACACAGCAAACAGTATGTTGTGGCTAACATGGCATCAATAGGTCGCTTTATATTACTGGCGAATACATTTTTCGGCGATAGTTTTGCGCGTAGCCTCATAACGTCCTTGTGAGGGCTCACTTCATTTGTGGTCTCTAGGGCAAGTGATCTGTCCTCATTTTTTGAAATAGGAAGGGCCAGCAACGCCGCAGTTGATGTTCATTGCATCCACCTGAGATTGGCCGTAAGGGGGTTAATCTGTGTCTCCATGGGCGTGTTGGGGTAGACTATAAGGTTGACTTCTTGTTTGTAAAAGGCCAGCCTTGCCCCTATTTCATCCCTTAAAGTAACAGACGCCATTTCGATACATATGCACTGCAACACATGCGTCACATTCTGAAATAAATAAATCATAACTCAACTGAGATTCACTTTTGAGAATTTTGCGCTACCTCTTTTGATCCCGGTGGTCTTACGTATAGCATCATATATGTGGATCCCGCCAGACCGCCTATGCAAAGTCGTAGATCCAACCCCAGCGGTTCCTAGTACTACCACGAGCGTGGCAGAGGCCCAGAACAGTCGCAATAGCCCGAGGGTTCAATTCATCCAAGGGGTGCAATGCCTTACCGATATTTTAATCATATAAGCATTTATACGACTCCGTTCAGGGGCGCGTGTTGGGAGTAAAATGGCCGAGCGTCTCTAAATGGCAATAGTCGATGTACAACTACTCATCCATGGGACTTTATTTTGCTCTTTAGCTCAACAACCCCCTAGCTGACAGATACTGCAACTACGCCACCACCGGCCACCAACTTCTTTACCAGCCCGATGCCACCTTTACCCCATATCATCCCTCCAGCAACATATAGTTTTGTTTACTTTAATAACATAAAAGCAAACACTAGTAGGCGTTGTCCTTTAGTGAACCATGATAATACGAAACGACAGGAATATTACCAAGAATCATCCAGTCGACTGTACGCAAGCGAGAAATACATGCTGGCGAAGTTGGTCATAACCTCTTAATCGAACCCGATGATGAGGAAGGAGATGATGGCAGCGATGCCGACGTCGAGTGGGCCGGGTGCGTTATGACGAGGCTGGCCAGAGCGGACTGTACTGACAAGTATGCAGCCCAAGAGTTGGCCAGCTGGATCAACGAGATCCATTGCTGGGCCTTGACGAAGCACGGCCCTCGTTGCGAAGAGATATTAAGACTATCTTGAACATTGGGGGGTTGCGGACGTCGATGTGATTCACGAGCTGGATACGAGTGATGGTATATGAATAAGTTATAAGTGCATAGGCCAGCATCGCTGCTAGCTAAGTGGCCGGTAAGTTTTGATATGGTTTCGTTAATAAGGGTTTCATAAAGTAAAACGATATAGCTAGCTATGCAGATCAAGCCTAGGTAATTATACTAGCTGGTCGATACATATATAATAGTTATACGATTAATTACAGGATCAAAAAGCTATTTTATATAATTACGTATAAATAGCCCCTGAATTTAATAAACGCGTATGTTATTAACAAGCTTCGATATCTCTAGTTTCATATCTCATTTTCATACTTAGTCTTTAGATCATTTTACGGCGGAAGCTAGGAGGTTTCCGGTAGAGAAATACCAGTAAATGTGGTAAATTCTCGCAAGTCTCTGCGGCCGGTGTCGAGCTCAGATATTCTGCCTTCATGAATCTCTTCGGCCCCAGTCACTCTGTTCCAGAGGGTCACCCTGAGCCTTGCTGCTAGAAGCTCTGATGCGTTTCCTCGTTCCACCAGTCTCTTGGCGACCTTATAATTGCTTACCCGGAGCAAATTAAAGAGCGCGATGGCATCACTGTGGAGGTTCCTCAGCGCTGGGTCTCCCAGATTTCGAGCCACCATTAATTGTACCAAATACGATCTTGATACATTGTGTGGGGTTAGTGAGATCCGTTTCTGGATCGCCCTGAAGCGGTGATAATGAGGGCTTTCCGGGTGGTAATACCGGATGAACATATCCAGGATCTCAGGGTTGTTCACGAATAGAGGCGAGTATTGCGTGCAGCCAAGTGTCAGACAGTACGCCTCTCGGTCGTGGACCCAGTCTGTGGCAGTGCCCATGGGATCCGCACCAAGCGCTTGTCGTACAACACTCAATGCGAACTCCGCTTCAACACTTTCGGGCGATAAAGCGAAATAGGCAACAGGCGTCTGGAGAATCAGTGATGAACACAGATATTCCGCCACTGTGTAGTGAGCTAGATAAACGAACAGATCAGAACCGCCGTTCAATGGTATTTCTGGAACACCTTGGAAGTCAGATTCAGGGGCAGTTGATATAGAAAAGTCTAGATATGTCCTATCCTCATATTCATTATCATCAGGAGAGATGGTGATGAGGCAACTGCAAAGGTCTTTTAGATCCTCGAGGTTATACGTGGACATGTCTATACCAGGGTCGGCTTGGTGGAGGTCGTACGCAACGGCTTGGAGTAACAAAACTGCGTTGATCCCTCGGTCATTCAGCCAAAGGGAACTTTCGTGACCCCCAACCCACAAAAGAACGCGACGCACAAATGGACGGTCGATTTCCGGGATGCTTTCGAATATGCGAAGATAAGTTTCCGCCAAATCTTCAGGTAAGTTGCGTAGGGCCGCTAGAACCTGCCCTTCGCTGCGAAGCCGTTCAATAACCCGGATTTGACATTCAGCCCAACGGAACCTAATTAGAAGGAAGGCTTCATTAGCTTACGGGTCCATTCAGTCTTTTCGCATTTTTAGCGGTACAGAAAAGCCTTGCTGCCAGTAAGGCTCAACGCGCGAGGATCCTTGACTTACATCCCCTGAGCTCCCTGTACCAATGATTCTTCGATAAGTGGGAATAGATGTCTCCACCGGCCTAGACGGCGGCTTGATGCCAGTCTGGAATGGACGAAGGTTCTGATGTCCTCTGCAACGGCAGTGTTTGCCATGGGTAGGGAGGTTGAAACCCCAGAGAATACCCTCTCAATGTCGAAATACGGTCGGCTGCTCGCCAAAATCCTGATATTGTGGAAGCGTTTGTCAATAGCCAATGTGGCGATCACAGATACCAGGTCACCCCGAGGTTTGCTCTCGTCGACTGCGTCAATGACCACATAGAATGTTCTGAACCGAGACAACATGGCCTCAAGGGCGTTCTCGAGTTCAGGTACACTAGGCTGACATCCCTCGTCATATAGAAGCTTGAGCTCTCGTGGTACCCACTGTGATTTCCGGCAAAGCTGGCCGATGATCCATCGCAAGAACGGCGCAGATTCGTCCCTGTTGTGCGAGTGATGACAGTAATAATAAGCTTGGCCAAGCTCAGGATCGCCTTTACAGGCATCCTTCAAATGTTCAATAATGAACGATATCAGGACCGTCTTTCCGGCTCCTGGAATCCCATTTATCCATAAGAATCTGCCTTCCTCGTTATTCTGTACCCAAGAACTCCACTCGGATGACTTGAACAGCCAGGTGCTAGTGTGCTTCTCGTGCTTCTTGGATGCTTCGTAGTGCAGCGGAGATGGATCTACACACTGGAGCCAACGAACGATGGCTTGACGTTGATTATCTGCCAGATTCAGGTAAGCACGCCTCACGTAGAGAGTGGTTCGCATTCTTGCGGATATTCACTTACCCGTGATCGTATAGTCCAGTCTCCGAACCCCAGACTTTATGTCCTTGATGTCATGTCTGAAGAGAGAAACGGTTAGCGAACTCTGCGTCCGAGGAGACTCCGCATTTCAGAACACCAAGGTATGTGACCAATATCCGCAGATTTTTGAAACGGGCGACGTACATGATATCACCGGTAGTGGCTAAGAGCAGGGTCGACTTATGATGAGAGATCTCCGCGAGAAGCTTCCTCGCTTTTGATTCCTTGAGTGGCCATGCCAACTGGGTCAGGACTCTTCTGTGCGAGTTACTCGTTGGAATCCCACGAAGTTCCTTGGGGAGAAGGTTTTCCAGCTCGGAGAGGGCATTACGAATTGCCTCGACGGGACCCCCCTTTCCGAACAGGTCTGGAAGCAGCTGCATCGATTTGGGATGAAGATCAGCTGCGCCCAGACTGTCGAGAATGGCCCTCAACGAGATTGCCTCGCCCATGATCATTTGCATGTCCTTCGGCGCATCTTTGATCGTCTCTACACAATACTTGCATGTGCGAATGATGCGGTCGGTGACCTCGATGAATGTGACGATGCTGGCCCCGAGAGACACAGGGTCTGCCATGGTGACCGCAACGACGAGCAAGACAAGCCGGATGCTTGAAAACAGAAGTTGCATTTCAGGCGAGGTTGGGCATCGATTTAGCCTGCATTGTCAGCTAACCAGGGGCTTGCTCAGCAGGCTGCCAATCTGGTTGGCAAAGCAGCTGGAAGACTCAGAGGCCTCAGAAATGCCAGAGACAGCAATACCCCCTCAACCTGACGCTGGAGGTGGCATCAGGAAGACTGCGCCACCACCTGGGCGCCTATTACCCGGCTATATTCTGGATCGGGATTGGTTGCGGCGCATATCGCTCCCCTCGCCTCTCCTCAGCTCCATTCATAAGATGCACAGATGTAGATTGCATTGAAAAGACATAAAGAATAGGTCGTTCCACGGTACAGGTTTTGATGCGATATTCAACACGTTATGATGGCGCCCTTTAAGTTGTTAATAATGCTATTAAGGTTAATATATTACTGTAATGGTTTAATATATTTCGAAGTACTTATCCTGATTAAGTAAATAGACCCCCACCCAGTATATTACATCATAAGTAATACTTAAACCGCCTACTACATATGTAAGCGGCTAAGCTGCCTACGACCTGCATATTATGTAATACCCCAATCCGATCACGAGCCGAATGCCGCACAGCTCTGCGCTCCGCAAATCGGCAGAATGTGGAGAATACTTAACGAAGTTGGACCTCAGTGGATCCCCCCTCGGTTTTTTCATCCATAACGAGAGCTGCAGAGTGGTGGTTACAGTAGTCGGAGACGCCCTGCGATTCAACGCAAGGTGGTACTACTACAAGGAGTTTATTATGTATAGCCATTGCTCTGTAGTTGATTAGAGATGACACATTGAAGTTACAAATTCTATTCTAGTGCTTTTCGTACACGAATGACTTGGCTGTATATAAACCAGCAAGTAATTAGTCTAGAGGAGCAGCAAACTCAAGCTAACTTAGCAACGGATCGACGTTGTGTTACTCGACTATCTGCAGTTCCATTCCTTTCAACTGAATTTGGCTCTTCCGTACCTGCAAGCTTTTATAGGACCCTTTTGTATTTAAGTTTGTTTACTTAGACTAGCTGGCCGTTTGGGAGCACCGAGGATCCCGTCCGATTCGGAGAGCGCTGAGCAGCCTACCTAGGCTCAGATATTCCGGCCATCCTTCCTCGGTTACTCTCGCTCCTTTCTGCCGTGACTTTTTACCGGGAACATAACATACGTCCACCGGTCTCTTCCTCCTCCCCCGTCCCGTTCGTCATCATGAACCCCGCCGTGCGCTACATTCGACCGTCCGCCTTCACCAGACCGGCGCGACCAGTTTTCAGGACGGCAGCAGCAGCAGCATCCAAGAGTCCAGCGATACCAGTAGCCTTCTTCCACAACAGCAGAGCGAACATGGCGGCCCAGAAGATCAAGGTCAAGAACCCCGTCGTCGAGCTCGACGGCGACGAGATGACCCGCGTCATCTGGAAGGACATCAAGGACAAGTTCATCTTCCCATACCTCGACATCGACCTCAAGTACTACGACCTGGGCCTCGAGTACCGCGACCAGACCAATGACCAGGTCACGCTCGATGCCGCTGAGGCCATCAAAAAGTACTCGGTCGGTGTCAAGTGCGCCACCATCACCCCCGACGAGGCGCGCGTCAAGGAGTTTAACCTTAAGGAGAGTAAGTAAGATCCCAATTCCCAGAAACCGGTCGCATTCCCCTGTCACTGCGTCCTTACATGCATGGCGTCTGCCGTGCAGCGTTGAATACACACACCCGACCCCGCATATCCCAGAGCCATTACCCCAGAGCCAAGACGAGGAGGGCCGTCATATTTTAGCTTTCGGTCAGCAGCGAGCTAGCCCAGCCAATCCCGACCGTTCCACCTCAAGTTACATAACAAGCACATTGGCTGAGTCACTGACACCCCTCTCCCTCCGCAGTGTGGCTGTCGCCCAACGGCACGATCCGCAACGCCCTCGGCGGCACCGTGTTCCGCGAGCCCATCGTGATCCCGCGGATCCCGCGCCTGGTGCCGGGGTGGAAGAAGCCCATCATCATCGGCCGCCACGCGTTCGGCGACCAGTACCGGGCCAAGGACGCCGTGTTCCCCGGCCCCGGCAAGTTGTCTATGGTGTACACGCCCGAGGGCGGCGGCGAGCCGCAGGAGATCGAGGTCTACCAGTTCAAGGACGGCGGCGGCGTGGCGCAGACGCAGTATAACACGGACGAGAGCATCACGGGG
This sequence comes from Monosporascus sp. MG133, assembly GCA_004155925.1. Taxonomy (NCBI): domain Eukaryota; kingdom Fungi; phylum Ascomycota; class Sordariomycetes; order Xylariales; genus Monosporascus; species Monosporascus sp. MG133. The sequence goes on along the minus strand of QJNX01000463.1, from coordinate 14,634 downwards.
TTCGCGCACGCCAGCTTCAAGCTGGCCCTCGACAAGAGCCTGCCACTGTACATGAGCACCAAGAACACCATCCTCAAGAAGTACGACGGCCGCTTCAAGGACATCTTCCAGGACCTTTATGATACCCAGTACAAGAAGGCTTTTGAGGAGAAGAGCATCTGGTACGAGCACCGCCTCATCGACGACATGGTCGCCCAGATGGTCAAGAGCTCGGGCGGCTACATCATGGCGCTGAAGAGTGAGTCGCGAGCCCCCGTCTTCTTGCTTCCTCCCCCGGATCCCCCCTTCTTTCCATTTTCTCTCTCCCCCTCCCGTCCCCATCCCCCGTCGTAGAAATCATTGTTTTCTCGTAACTGACACTAAGGAAAAGACTACGACGGCGACGTGCAGTCGGACGTCGTAGCGCAGGGCTTCGGCTCCCTGGGCCTCATGACGTCGGTCCTCGTCACGCCGGACGGCAAGACGTTCGAGTCGGAGGCGGCGCACGGCACGGTGACGCGGCACTACCGGGAGCACCAGAAGGGGCGAGAGACGAGCACGAACCCGATCGCCAGCATCTTCGCGTGGACGCGGGGCCTCAGCCAGCGCGGCAAGCTCGACGACTCGCCGGAGCTGATGGCCTTCGCCGAGCGTCTGGAGAAGGCCTGCGTCGACACGGTCGATATCGACGGTGTCATGACCAAGGACCTCGCGCTCGCCTGCGGGAAGACCGACCGCGCCGACTACGTCACTACCACCGAGTACCTGAACGCCGTCGAGAAGCGCCTCAGGAACGCGGTCAAGGAGAAGTTGTAGATAAGATGGCCTGGCGTGGACGGGTGATACCGAACCCCCGTTCTATGTACGAGCGAGAGCGTGCAGGTATAACGAGGCCTGCAACGAGGGCGAGTCGATAGATGTGAATAGCGTACGCACCCCGGCTAGGATACAGCCGGTGATCTCTGTAAATAGAAACACGCCTTTGCATTTGGCCATCTATACATGTATGTACACATACTGATCGAAAAACATCACGAACAGGAAAAAGTCAGGATATGTGCAATTGCTACCTCCGTATCTATCCATGTACTCGATCGCGACGCCGTATTTTTTACCCGCCTCGCCTGTCTAAGTAGGTATGCACGCTGCACCATGTCACGTCATCCGCGTCACCATAGTCGTCTCCGCCGCCCCCGAGAAAGCCGCCCCTATCTATGACCAAAAAATAAATAAATAAATAAATAAATTTCCTTCCGCTATGGAAGGATGGGGTATCTTGTTAACTCGTACTTCGAACTCGTTAGTCGGCGGCGCCGCAACAGCAGCCGCCCATGCCCTCTTTATGTTCGCATACACCAAGCAGCTCTCCTCTCCCCTACCTATGTATGTACTCCGGACTTCGACATCCACATTCTCTACTAAAACCTCTTAACGAGGCCTCTTCTTTTTTCCCCTTCTTCTTCCCTCCACTATCGTACAATACATAGCTCCCCCTCGGTTTTCTAGATAGGGGAGAAAACCGACGTGGTAGGTGATGGTAGTCGCAGAATCCCCTCTACTGAAACACACACCCGAACCCGATTCCATGTGACCAGATAGGCAACTAGTCAGTATCTACTTGACGCGTAATCACGACCGAACCACGATCACGATCACGACTTCTCACCACCACCACCGGCAGCAGCAGGCATCGTGCTGGGCGCATTTTCTGCTGTGACACCGCTGTACGCGGGCCGCGCCTGCGGCGGCGGCGCCGTGAGGTCGGCGGCCATGGCCTCGTCGTAGCTGGGCGGCGGCGCGTCGTAGGGTGCCGGCGCGTTGCCGGGACCGAGCTGCGGGGGGTACAGGGGATCCTGCTGCGGTGGCTGAGCGTATGGTTGCGGGTGCGGGTGCGCTTGGTGTGGAAACGGCGAAGGGAAGGATGGGGACGGGGAGACGGTCGACGGCCTCGGCGGCACCTGCGGGGGAAGCGACTCGAGGAGCTGCGGCGGCGGGCGGATGCCCGAGAAGACCTCGATCTTGGACAGCTTGAGGGGGAGGTGGATGACCTGGGGCACGGGAACGCCGCCCCAGCTGAGGCTCAGGTTGACCTCGATCTCGTAGCGGCGTGAGAGGTTGCAGGCGCGGAACGAGGGCGCGATGGTGTTGGGCAGGGGGCGGTCAGCCCAGAGGCCGCGGCCGGGGACCTCGAACTCGGCGTCGACGGGGTCTTGGGGTGTCCCGAGCTCGATGGAGAGGTTCTTGCTCGCTCCTCCCGAGGAAAAGACGATCCACCGCGTCACCTCCTCGTTGTGCAGGTCCTGCACCCGCACGTGCGTGTATCCCACGAGCGCAATCTCGACGCCCACGAGGTGCACGGTCTCCGTTGCCGGCGCGAGCTTGCGCGCGAGGATGCGCAGCGGCAGAGGCTCGTTGCAGGTGACTATGCTCGGGTAGGGCAGGCGCGCCGACATCTCGACCGACGGGGGCGTCTGCGGTGTCTGTTCCGCTTCGTCCTTGTTGCTGTTGATGTTGGTCTTGCCGCTGCTGCTACCCCCGAGCCCAAAGAACGACTTCCTCTGGTGGTAAGGCTGCGATGAGGCCGACGTCAGCGGGGTGCGCAGCTTGAAGGTGAAGGGCCGGCGCGCGAAGGCCTCCTGGTTCGTGGGCGGGGGTCGCGGGGGCTCGATGGGCAGGAACTTGAAGCCGACCTGGTAGCGCCAGTTCTCCTTGAAGAACCCGGGGCGCTGGATCGTCACCTTGATGTAGTACCTGATCTCGGCCTCCTGCGGGAACCCCGTCAGCGACGGCGGCAGCGTCGCCTTGACGTGGTGCAGGAACAGCTGCCGGCTGCCGTCCATGGTCCGGAACCCGCCGAACCCGAGGAAGCCCGGGCCGGGCGCCCCGCCTCCTCCGCCTGGTCCTCCGACCCCCCCTCCCATGACCCCCGGCACGCCGCCGATGCCCACAAGCGCCGACATGGCCTGCGGGTCGTAGCAGATGTTGTTGAGCGGGACCTTGAACTGGAAGCGGAACTCGTGGTGGCCCGGGTTCAGCATGGTGGAGGTGGAGCCGAAGCCCGGGTTCGCCAACGCGGTGGCGGTGCGCTCGTCCGGGTACACCTGTTGGACCTTGTAGAGGAGCTTGTGGTTCTCGGTGACGACGTTGCCGCGGGGCGTCGCGATGGCCTTCCGGCGGTCCCCGAGGGGCACGGCCAGCGCCGTCAGCGACTCGCCCTCGAGCTTGACGATGATGTTGCCGACGTTCTCGGGCCTCGTCAGGTCAAGGAACACGCGGCCGCTGACGAAGTCGAGGTTCGTGTAGAACTCGGGAGCGTTGTCGAGCACGATGCGTATCGACATGGTGGCGGAAGCATTCGGCTGCGCGGTTTATCAGGGGGTCGCGCCCTTTAGGTAGTTCGCGTTATGGTCGAGCAGTCGAATATGGTCTCTGATGCATACGGATTGACTAAGTATCTGGGTGAGTATTGTCGGTTGAAGCCCGCGAAAGATGCCCGTTGTAGCCAAGCGCCTAAAAAGATGCTGGGAGGTCTAAACAGAGTCGCTGGCTTCCAAGGATTACCTGAGGAGTAAAATGAAATAAATCCAGAAAAAAAATTGAATGAGCAGAAATCCGTACAGAAGAAGAATCCTTCACCACTTCGATGGAAGCATCGACACCAAAAGCTGTCCATAATGTCGTGGGTTTGTTAGAGCTTGGCGGCTTAGCAAACTTAACACAGCCCCACGAACTACGCACGTCGTCATTCTTCAATTACCTAGAGAGCTACTTCTGTCTACTTCGAAGTATGGACCGAATACACGGGCATCGATTGCAGGGTTGGGCGTCTTTAAGCGTAGTAGTGATGGTAGTAGTAGTAGTAGTAAGCAGGTACTTCCTTGGAATACCAGAAGTAGCACACCGCCCAAGTATCTCAGTAGCTCCCGCCCGTTCCTTTTACACAATAGCTCAAAAAGGAAAGTGGAGTTGCTTGTTCAACGTATCACAGCCGGAACAGTTCCCAATCAGATACGCCGACATACAACACGAATGGCTATGCTTATTTATATTATACTCGTGCTTCTTTAAGGTTATTGCTGTCTAACTATCTCCCTAAGGCAGTTTATTGCTTGATATGTTCCTGCAAATTGCATGCTCCAGTAAGATGACGCTCACTACCTAGATACTTAACAAGAAAGCCGTTCGCTCGGGAAGTCAGGCACAACCAGGAGATCATCATAGGATATCATTCCTCATACTTTTAGCCCACCCTTTCCAATCTTCAGGAATTAGATAAGGAAGAGCTGCTTGGCGGGAATAGCGAGGATGCGAAGACATTCCGCTGTTCTCATAGCGAGGGGATCAATGGTGAGATGGTCACATACATGCAGAAGAGAGCCAAGACTTTGATATATAACAGTTATATAAATCGCGAGCATTAGAACTAGAAGACAGTTGGTTCTATTTCATTCAGAGCCAGTGACCTCTAACGTTATGGTAATACAAGTTGGTGACGCCGCCAGACCACCGTAGTCGAAGGAGACTCGTTCATGTCTCATTAGCATGTCATCGGAGATGTCCTCCTCGAAAACCTGCACCTGCCAGCACCAAGCAAGTTTCCCGTAGGCCCTTCGACGGAGAGCTGTTTAGTGCGAAGCTGTACAGTTATGTTTGGAACAGGGTGTTCAACCCCTTTTAGAAGTCCTTGTTGCTTGTCTCGTCCACCGAGCTGCCTGCGCTAGAGGCAGAGTCGGTCTTGGTGAGGGAGTCATCCTCGAGCTCGGGGCCATGAACCTTCTCCTCGAAGACCGGCTCGGGTTCGTTGAACTCGAATTTGGTCTTGAAGTCCATCTGGTTGTTGGAGTAGCCGCTACTGTTGGAGCGGCGGCGGGCATTGGCAAAGTTAAATTGCTCATCCACGATCTCGTCACCCATTCCGCCCCTGAGCATAGGTCAGTACAGAGTCTGATAACTACTTACGCTACACGTGGAAGTTGAGAGACGAAACATTACACGAGCCAACAGAAGTCGGAGGCTGCCGATTCAACGGGCGAGAGAGAAGATATGGCGACTTACCAGTTGGCCTTGCCTGCACCGTTCTTCTTCGTCTTCTTGGGGTCAACGCCCTCGAAGCCATTCTTGGCGAAGAACTTGGGAAGGTGCTCATGAGGATGAGCTGTGCCGTCGGCGACGGCAGTGTGATCCTTGTCGTTGAACTTGTGAGATCGAGTCACTGCAAGTAATACCATGTTAGTACATGTGCCATACAAAGTTGCGAGGTGAAGCAACAATACACAGTCCCCGGTGATTTTTAAGAAACGATAACATGTCAAGGAAGTGCAAATGAGGCAACGACTATGAAGGTTACTCCTTAATGGCGAAGGGCGGGATGGATATGAATGTGTTCAAGAGGTCTAAAGGATATGCGTCATAAGGGATCAATGGGTGATCATGCGGGGAAGGCGACATATATGTGAAAGTGAAGCTTAAGAGCTGGAGGGAGACTTACTGTTGAATTAGAGTGTTGAGTATTTCGAGCTGGATGTCAATGGGTCTGAAGTTGACTCAAGATCGAAAGCCGGGATGGAATTCGATATGGGAAGGATGGAAGAACGTAGTCGATGTTGTTTGTGATGAGAGGAAGATATGGAGGAGGATGGGGGATGGAGGTTGAGGTTGATGATATGCGGAAGAAAGGGAGAAGTGGGGTCAAGTATTCGTGTGCATGTAGGTCGGATTGGACGTGTCTGTACTAAGTAGAGTTGGAGTCGCAGTTGAGATGAAGGAGGGTGGTGGAGAGTGTCTAATGGACGGGATGGGATTAATTATATGGGAAGAGCTGGCGAACTGCCCCCCTTTCGAAAAGGTTCGGGCGTGGATTCGACTGAAGCGGCTGGCAGCAAGTGATTACCATACATAGCAGATGGGCCTACAGTTGCAAAACGTCCGAGATAGACACCTTGCGTTTGATGGGGAGGATTAATTAGGTGATCCCCAGCTTTGGACACGACTGGAGTAATGGTTAGCAGTCGCGTGACCTCCATGTACGCAATCCCCAAGACTGGCCACCAAGTCGAACCACAAATTGCCAGGTCGAAGATCGCGCGTTGGCCCCAGATTATCTGTAGAGTATGTACCTCCCGGCCACCAGTGCATGCATGCCATGGCCCGGGAGTCGCGGTTAGCTACGACATGTACCTCAATTCAACTTACGTTAAATAAATTAAGGTTCAGAGTGAGTGCATGTACTTGTTTATTATAGCTTCGAGATATTTCTCGAGCTTAGCGTCGTATGTCATAGTGCGGCCACTGCCTAAGGACAACAATTCAACCCCTATTCGCTCGAAAATGCGTGGTCGGTGTTGATTCGTATACGGTTGCTTAATATGGAAATATCGAGACAGAGATAAACTCGGTTGAAGCCGACTACGGTAGGATGGAAATGTCTCGAACCTTCGCAGCTCTTAACTTGATCCTAAGGTACAAGTACTAGTCTAACTACTACAAGGCACGAAACGAGAACGAAAACAAAAGCGGCCAATGCAGGTTTATGTCACGAGCCCCACTGCTTCAGGGTCCCAAGGCCCTCAGATGTCCATGCCCCCCCCCAATCCAGGGCTGTTAGGTACATCCCAGCGGGAAGTTTCCCTTGAATCGATGTACCGTTAGCATGCATTGGCAGTTGCGGGGAAATCTCCACATAGCAGTGTCCATTGGGTCGTTGCTTGACTTGTCGGACCTCGCCGGGTGAGGCAATTGTCCAATTGGGCCATTCGAGGGAGTATATTAAATGTAAGAGGAAGGGGGGCACTCGAGGATCACTTCATTCCAGACGTCATAAATACTGCCTGAACGTTAGCTCTTTCGTTTCCCCTTCTTGCGAGAAATGGTGAAGTCATCCTGTGCCTGGATGGAGGAAGCGGTTGGAACATGAATCGGCGTCTTGGCCATAAGGGTCTAGACCCTTACGGGCACCTACTGTTTAGCTTCAGCTTCAGCCTTTCGGTGGTTCACTTCGGGGGAGCACCTGGTCGTGATACGAACAACTGACGGCCAGCCGAAATCCGACTGGTTTGCCAAGCGAACTGTGTTGGGAACATGTAGCGGGGGGCGCCTACTGTATACATTGTATACACTGTCCCCATTGACTTTTTGAGGGCCCTGAGAGTCCCCGAACTTCGGAGAATGCTCCTCCTCCACTGACCATTACCTAAAGCTACAAAGTACAAGAAGTGCCCCACGCTGCCCTGTCCGTCTGCCGCAATCGGTTCTGATAAGAAAAATACCGGAGAAATGCGTATCGAATCGATCTTGAGGTTACCAATCCTACTTTTTTCAATTAACGTCGTTTGACTAATCCAGCAACGCCGTTTCTCCTGCAAAATACCCCTTTTCGCCTCGTAAACCTATTTGTCATCTTGAAGAATCGTTTCCCTAAATTTGCGCATTCGTAACCCGATTGCCCCCTCCATAATCCCATCTTCTAGCTTTCAATCCAAGAAGTTACCCCTCCATCAAGCGTCATCGCCACCACGGCTCCACGATATCCTGACCGGTTCGATTGTTCGCCTTGACGCGCCAACACAGCGTGAACTCGTCACGACGCGAGAAACGAACGCGCCTTACTCCATCATGTCGCCCTCGTTTGTGAGCATCGACAACACCCCGGATTTCTCCGCTCCGTCCTCCCAGCCAACTCGGAATGGCTCCTCTGCTGCGAGGACCCTCCTCCTAGCCCCACCAAGCATCGCTTCTCATGAAGAGAAGCTGCGCGCTGTCCTCGCTACGCACGACCGATCCGCCACGGACTTGCAGATGCTCGATCGACTTTCCGCCGGCCTCGTAAATCTGCCCGATGCCACTTATGACTTGATCCTGGTTTTGACGGACGCCGATGGCACTCGAGCCGAGTCGACCCTACTTCTCAACCGTGATGTCTTTGGGAAGGTCGTCCCGTCGCTTAAGGTCGGCGGTAAGCTCCAAGCTCAAGATGGATCTTTAACACAAGGCAGCCAGACGACAGATGCTCGGGAGGCCTTGCTGGCCGGTCTGACGCCCAATGCCGATGGCTTCACGAGGCCAGATGACGGAGCTGGGGATGCGGTTCCCCTGAAGTTAGGTTTTGGCAAGAACAAGAAGAGGAGCACCGCCGGTCCCGCCGTCTCCAACGTTACAGTGCACCAGGCGAACGGAAACGACGCCAACCTCAATATGGTACCGCCGGCAGTCAAGCCTGCCGGCGTTGGTTTCGTGGATTTGAGCGATGACTTTGGCATTCCGGAGGATGACGACGATGAATTGATCGACGAAGATACCCTCTTGACGGAAGAAGATCTGAATAAGCCCCTAGCGATTCGTATGTTCTGCAACACCTGGACCTACGATGGTCGATGCTGACTGATCCTACAGCTGCGGAATGCATCCCGAAGAGCAAGCGACGGCGCGCTTGTAAAGACTGTACTTGTGGTCTCGCGGAGAGGCTTGCCGCCGAAGATGCGGCGAAGAGAGCGGACGCGGATGCCAAGCTTCATACACTGAAGCTGGGTGCGGATGACCTTACTGAGGTTGATTTCACAGTCCAGGGGAAGGTCGGGTCATGCGGAAACTGTAAGCACCTAAGACCTAGTCAACTCTTTTCTCAGTAGACGACTAACCCGGATGTTGTAGGTGCCTTGGGCGATGCGTTCAGGTGCGACGGCTGTCCGTATATTGGCGTAAGTCAGCTCTTAGTTCACAGGCCGTGTTTCCGTAACCCCCTAGCAAATTCCATATAACGCACTGTCTCTAGATTCCCGGCTGACTCGTTCCTGGGCGTTCGCTAACTCGAGTTGTTACAGATGCCGGCGTTCAAACCAGGAGAAGAGGTCAGATTACTGAACAACGATGTGCAACTATAAGCACAGGTATGGGAATATATGAGATAGATTTGCATTGGTTTATGATCCGACTAGACATGAGAGAGATACACCCCATATGAACAATAAATGAACAGTGCCTTTGGCCGCATACATTTCCGCTTCAGTTAGAAAGAGTCCGTGATTCCGCGCATAGGTTATTTGAGTACGACTTTATCTGACAGAGATGCTATGAGGCTTGACGACACAATTAGTCGGAGGGTAATGAAAGGGCTCTGCGCATATCATCAACCTGCGTGCAGATTGGCAGCCCCTGGCGGGACCCAGAGGTAAGCTAGGTAGAATACGGTATTACACGTATCATTTCATTGCTCATTTCAGAAAAGCTTCGGAGATAATGAAGGCTTTGCCATATTACGGTAGCTAGTGAGCACTACCGGTGTCGAAGAGGACTTACTCCCCGCCCCCCCCCCGCCCCCCCCGGTGCTATCTTACAAGCGCCTGCCGTACCGTAGTATATATAGGGTCTGCGGGTACAGCGAAAACTACGAAACCCACTCCAGCCCCCGAGTAGCATTCACCTCCGACTAAGTAGAATCCCATCGCCCCCCTATTCCCTCCCTCCTACTCACTGCTGTCCACCCAGCGCCGAAGACATCTAATCTGTCTTGCCGTAACGACTAGGGAGTGGGCCGGCCTCGAGGGTTCCCGGCCTCGCGGAAATCCAACTACCGCGTCGCAAGCAAATCACCGTACACTCGCCAACAGGTCCCGCGCCTGTCCGAAAAGGCGGTCCTTCTTGGCGATCTCCGCCTGCATCTCCTGCACGCCGAGGCCCTGCCGCCTGACCTCGGCCCCGATGCGCGACAGGGTCTCCGCGGAGCTCTCCCACACGCCCGCGAGGAGGGACCACGTCTTCCGGTACCCGTCGTCGCCCGCCGCCTCGTAGAGCTCCTCCGCCGTCGGGAGGGTCTGGGTGCCGGTGCTGGTGGTAATAGTAGAAGTAGGAGGAGCCGGGAGGCTGCTGCTGCCGTCGCCGGCGGACGCGAGCAACGCCCCGAGGAGGCCCCGGAACTGCTCGTCCCGCTCCCCGGACTCGAGCATGAGCCTCATCTGCTCGCAGTTGAGGACGGAGTACTGTGTCTGCAGCCTCGAGATCTCGCGGGCCAGCTTCTCGAACGCGTCCTTGAATCCGGATATGTCCCCCTCGGTGTACTGGTAATCGCGCTGCGAGATGTTTGTGAGTCCGGGCTATGTAAACGAGAAGAGAGGGTGGTGCTGGTGGGGGTTACCATGACGTCGGGGTCCATAGACGAAGCAGCATGTGATGGTTGCTCGGTTCTTGTCTCCCGAGAGCCTGTTGCGTTGTTGGTTATACGTTCCGTAGACATTATGTCCTCAAGTGATATCGTATAAGAGTGGTAGATTATTGCAATGACGATGGGTGGGTCTGAGTGAGAGGAGTAGGGTTTAATGGAAGAGACATGTTCGCCGGTGCTTTATATAAGAAGGGAAAAGGGGGAAGAGGAATGGATCAAGTCTGTGCTTGGGGAGCGTGATTCCTAGATGGCGGAGGGTGTCATAGGTGAATCACCGAACAAACATGTTTTGGCCCATAGGACTTGTGAATTACTTATAGACGTCGGTTAATGACTCTCAATCTAAGCAAACCATCTTTTAGCCGCAGATTCTCTCTAGAGATCTTCCCATACTGTCTGGTGGGACTACTACCCTATGTAAAGCAAGAGTATTCAGAGTATTAATCTGTACATGGACCCTACTTGTGAGAAATCGATTCTCGAAGGAGTAGGCGTCCTGCCTCGGCAGACTCCAGGTGCTGCTTCACCTGCTGCTCGAGTGTCGAGTACCTGCCCTCCGACGCGTTTTTCTCTGCCGTGATCTTCTGGATCTCCGACTTCAAAACCCAGACTTCTCCCTCCAAAGCCATCTTCTCCTTGATTAGTTCACCAACATCAGATTCCTTGTCAACCGTGATCTTCTTGATCTCATTGTTAATAGCCATCATTTCTTCCTCCAGGAATTTGTGATTGTACTGTAGACCCCAAATTTTGGATTTCTGTACTGTAACTTCATTCACGCAACCCGAGGCGAGCTGCTGGGCATGGGAGATGTTTTCATCTCTGCGACGATGCTCGGCTCTAAGCCTGTCAAGCCTTGGCTGAGGAAAGTTGGAATTGGCCGCTTGCCGACTTGCATCGACCATCCTCTGTGCGAGCTCACTCTTAAGTGTCTTAAGATCATCGTTGCGCGCCTTGAATTCCTCCCTGACCTTGTTGAGAGCTGTCTGTGGTGAACGAGTGAGCTTGATCTGTGAACAACGTGGGGTATACTAACCTCAGCTTGATAAATTGCAAAGGTGATGGGAGGAGCATGAGACGAAGAAGCGTGGGATGTTTTCGGGGCCTTTCGGTTTTCTGAATCTGCTTCGTCGTGGGCGGGACGCTTGGTAGATGCTCGTTTGTCTTCTAGTGTCGGAGGCATCTTGTCGGGCAGCGTTGCTGGCACGGGCTTCCGTCGTACATCCAGATTGTGTGGCGTGTTTTGCTTTGGTGTCGCCCTGAGCGAGATTTGTAGATCAGATGAGATTGCGCGAAAAGGTAGGGTCAGAGAGACGTAATATGGGAGACGAGCTCCGGGTTGCGAAATGTTTAACTCTAGGAAGCGAGTTAACAGGAAAGGCAGGGAAGAGGAAGCCAACTCTTCAAGAGTGGTATACTCGGAAATGTTGAATGAAGGGTACCTAGAAGTTGTGCTATGTAGAAGGTACCTAGGTAGATATGGTAACAAGAAGGTGCGAACGAGGCAGGAAAGCAGACTTTTTGCTCGGAATTTTAAAATGATTTGCTTAAGCACATGAGCCTCACGAGGAAAGTGCTTGTATAACGCAACACCTACATGTAGGCGCCTTTCTACGCTATACACATGACGACACAGGGGTCTTTTCCCTTCGATGTCGTATGGTCCTCTGATATGGCGCCCCAGGCAGCAGACAAACAATATTTCTACACGTGCTAAAGCAAAGTGAAGTAGACGGAAAAAGCTGTAGAATAAATCGAAGTTGCGTACGTGAGAAATACGTGGATGATGCTGCCATTTCAACGTCACTAACTTGCCAGCCAGGTGATCAGGGCCAGGAGGAACCCGCGAACCCCCTTTATGTCCTACCAAGCCATTCTGATACTACTCGCACCTTTCTCATGTTCCTTGCATGGCATGTATCTGAAAATACACAGGCACTCGGCAAACGTAATAGACGATACCACCCAGCTGAGATTTCTCCTTACAACCTGCATCTGAGCGGGCCAGCAACGAAATATCGGAGGAACCAAGCATAGATGGATAGATCAGGGATTCAGAAGTCGAGTGACGTCCCTCTAATCACATACCGGAAGCTCGCTGCTGCGAAGTTTCGATCCTCTGACCAGCTATTATTACCGAGCCAAGTGCTCTCTAGGGTGTTGCGGATGTGAGCCCCCTATTCCCGTACCGATAGCGGCTGTTCACATAAGACCAGCCGGACTCCGGCCATGGGGGTATAACCAAGTAAGTGTCTTCATTATTCCAACTACTCCTTTGTCTCCTTTCCCTAGTCAATCCTCGCAACCGCTTTTCTGTAACCATGACAGAACACAACTCCTCCAGCAAAGCACGCCAGGACACACTATCCTCACAAACAGATTAGTCAGGGCAGGTAACTTGCCCCTTTCTCTTCATCCGCCCATCCATCAAGCCCGAATCGCTCCTACGCCCACCGCATCGCCCCTTGCCTCGTAGACCCTGTAGGTATGCTCAGCTCAGCCCAGCTCAGTCTAGTCTTCTCGCGTCGGAGGGTCCGAAGCACGGAGCAAGACCTTCGACTGGAATCCCTAGTGTGCCAAGTCCTACGTCTCGCTACCTCCTCTCCCCGATGTACTTGGTAGGTCTCGATATGGACGAGATATATAATGTTATAGGACGGGCATCAACCGAGGAATTTGAAATGCTTCCTTTCGTGACACAGTGTATATGATATGATGCGATAACCAGACCCCAACGCCGAGCTTCTCGCGCGATCCAGTGCCCAACCCACGAGACGGGATCCAGGGCCAGTCTACGGGCTTCCCCTCCCTATATACCAGAGTAGTCAGACGTCTCCAAAATAGACACGCGGAAAGGAAACAACGTGGCGCATTAGAATGACCGCTATGGGAAGTACAGGTGTATATTAAGGCTTACATAAGGGTGTATCTACTATTGCGGGATCTTTTCCTCATCCATTCAAATTTATGAGCAAAAGCATCGTATCATATCGTATCGTATCACCCTCCTCTCGCCTCCTCCCCCTCCCCCCCGGGCCCCCAATCGCGGGTAGGTACTTAGTAGCCCGGGTCCCACCCACATGTGTCGGGTACTTATCAGATTTTTCGGACAACCACTCACGCCTAAGAGTTAAATGAAAGAACAGAATGTACTCGCTGGTCGTATTGTGCCTCAAGCCGCTTCGACCTGTCTTAGTGGTATAACTCGACGGCGGGCGTAGCCTCCTGAGGCAAGCCCTACTCCTTCTTTCCTGGGTGCGGTTATTATTTTGTACATAGGAAACTCGAAGACGCCGGCGGTTTCTTATGAGCGGATACAAGCCGGCTTTCCGTGGTTGACCTCGCGTTACTTGAACTTGGAAGTCGAGTGCGCGAGTTGCCGAGCAGAGAAGCCGACTTGTTAAAATATAATAGGGTGACCTGCAGGAACCAAGAAAGAATATAGAGGATAACAGGAGACACCGTCTCAAGAGAATAGACTAATTGGGGCATCAAGCGGCCTGCGGCGAGGACGCATTGTCGACCGCCGTTTTCGACGCGTTGGCGCCCTTCAGAAGACTCAACTTCCCAAGACCCGAGATCGCACTATCGACCTCACCGAACGAGATGCCAAGGCCCTCCTTCTTCTCGTCGTCATCGTTGGCGCCATTCTCGACTTTCTCATCAAGGTTCATCAGGGCAGGAGGTCGATGGTGCATGGCGCGCGCCTTCGTGAGAGAGATGGTCTTCTGCTGATACGTGGACGTCATCGGTTGAGTGTCGTCGCGGTCGATGGTAGCTTTTACTAATGCCGCCATCCAAGCACGTCCTAGCTGTAGGTTCGGCACCGCAAAGTAGTGAACCATAGGTTTAGTGAAGTTGACCGCTTTGGTCAGTCCGGCGCGTGGCGGTACAAGCTTGAAGATGAACACCGAGTCGGTACCTTTCTCAACACCACCGGCGTCGTTGTCTGTATGTACAGCTAGATTGCTGTCTGCTGGTGTGATCGGGGTGTTACTAGCCCCCGTCAACGTGGCATGCAATCCTTGGAGTTTTTCGTTGTCGGCGGCAAGAACGCGGTGGAAGGAGATATCGATTAGGCCTTTCTCCTCCACATCGTCCTCTGAGTAGTAGTATGCGAGACGTCGACCCTTCAAGACGAAGAAACGAGGTTTCCACGTTGTCATGAGGTGTGAGCTCTTTTTCTTCATCCAACCGCTATAATCCGCATCTTTGACAGCCTCCCTTGGACCTATCTTCAAGAGACCCCGCTGATAAGCGCTCGTGTCTTTCTTGGTCTTCTTGCCACTCTTGCGACTGCTCGTAGTCGTTGCAGAGAGAGGACTCTTCGCCGTGACGGGAGAATCAAGTTCGAAGCTCGGACCGGCCGAGGGAGTACTGGAGCGTGGCGATTCTTTCACCGAGGCGTCGGTTGGAGATCCCAACTTGGTACGTTCATTCCGCGTTACGGCATCCGAGATGGCCCGCACACCACGGAAACCCGCGAGCGGGCCCGCGGGTTT
>QJNX01000462.1:0-35311 GCA_004155925.1 Monosporascus sp. MG133 | reverse complement strand
TATTATTATTATTATTATTATTATTATTATTATTATTATTATTATTATTATTATTATTATTATTATTATTATTATTATTATTATTATTATTATTATATTAACTTATATTTATTAAAAAAAATTAATAACAATTATTTTAAGATTTAATTAAAAAGGTAAAGCCTCGACGGTACTCGGCTTTCTGTCCGTGGCTAGGTGTGGGCCCTCTACGTAACCCACAGGGAATATTTAGTCTCAGACCAGTATCCGCAGATAGCTCCTCAATAACAATCAATCGCTCCTTTAACCTGTTTTATCAGTAATCATCCAGCGTTACTACACTACCTATGAAGTATTTTTCGAAGACCGCAGCCTAAATTCCCATAAAGCAACTTGGTCCACTTCTGTTAACGATCATGGCAGATCCACTTAGTATCGCCGCCTCTATCGCAGGTCTAATAACCATCGCCGGCACGATTTATACAGTAGTATCCGACATTATCTCGAATGTCGCTGATGCTCCACAGTCTGTAAAGGCTGTGTTTGTCATTGTGAATGACATGAATGCAACACTCAGAGCCTTACAACATCTCCTAAATACACTGGATAGCCTGTCTTCTCAAAGAAAAGAGCTAATTCGCCTTGATCACATCACCGTCTGCTTTTCTGGATGCGTCCTGACATTGTCTGAGCTCGAATCAATTGTGTGTACGCCCCAGGTCCGTGAAGGTGGTTTCAGAAGCCGACTGCGGTGGAGCTCGAGCGAGAAGAGAATCACACGTATATTGCCGCAATTGGAGGCTCAAAAGACGTGCTTGTCACTGATGCTTACTATCTTGCAGTGGTGAGAAACTTTGATCCGACCTTCAACTTGTGTAACATGCGATCCTAACTCCGATGCGCAGCGAGTCAAATTTTGAGGCCGCTCAAGGTCGCGACCAGATGCAGGCAACGCTAGAGAAGATCCTACAGCAGAATATTAGTCTATCGGCGAGGTTGGAGCATCTAGAAACCATACTCGACGAGGAGACAAGGTCTGTCAGGTTCTTTGACACGGAATCGACGTGCGATGTGCAAAGTCTATCGATAACCGGCCCAAATCCCTACACACCACAGGATTGGATTAATGCTCGTTCAAAGGAACTGGCTGGAAGAATCCTGTCCCACAGTGATTCCCAAGGTGTCCGTGAATTCGAACTTGATCTCAGTACGTCGCGTGTATACAGTCGTGCAGTCTCCAAGGAATGCGACATGTCGTCTTCAAGTTCCACAATGAGATCGAACGCTTGGAGCATTCTCTCTAGCATCAGCCTGAACGATATTTCCATCACGGCTGTTTATCGATTACCTGTCACCCTCGACGATATTAACAAGATCGGGCCGAATTTGACCTTTGCAATGCTTATCTCTGGTCAAGTCCATCCTCTCACGCCATCCGAGGCTCGAGTGGGAGCAGGTTTTGAAGATAATAAAGTTCCCATGATCGATATTGATAGAAAGATCACCATCAGACTCCGAAAGAATACTATCAAGTAAAGGCTGCCTATTCACGTCTCTCGAAGCTGCTCTAGGAGCGTATGCTAATGTTATCTATAGGGTCGTTATTGTCGGGGACGGTTGTACGGGCAAGACCAAATTGATACAATCTTACATTACAGGCAAATACTATGCTGGCTGTGTACAGCCAACAGTAATGGATAACTACGCAATTACATTGACGTATGCAACTTCATCTTGTCTCAGCTCCTGACTGATATCAACGATTAACGGTTTTCCATCTAGGATTGGTACTAAACCATACACGTTGGAAATATTCGACACCGCTGGGGCAGACGACTATAACCGCCTGCGACCAATATCCTACCCGCAAACGGACGTCTTCTTAGTGTGCTATAGGATCAACTGCAGGAGGTGGGAAGGGTCCTTGGCAAACATCCAACAGCATTGGGTCCATGAAATAAATGATCACTGCCCCGGGGTCCCGTTCATTATGGCTGCTCTCAAAGATCCAGAGAACACGACTTTTGCAAGCGAAGCCGAAGGAGTGAATACCACTATCGAGAAAAATCCTGATCAT
This sequence comes from Monosporascus sp. MG133, assembly GCA_004155925.1. Lineage (NCBI taxonomy): Eukaryota > Fungi > Ascomycota > Sordariomycetes > Xylariales > Monosporascus > Monosporascus sp. MG133. The sequence goes on along the minus strand of QJNX01000462.1, from coordinate 33,255 downwards.
GAGGAGTTGGCAAAGAAGCTTGGGGCGGCGGGACATGTCACATGCGACATGGGTAACCCTAAGGCCGTGAAGAACGTGTTTCTTGAAGTAGGTCTCGCATAACGTTCCCATGTACAGACTGAATGGCGGTCTCATATCATTCACAGGCTATTGTGGCAGCGCTAGAACAGCCCCCGATATCTACGAAAAAGAAGCGCTTCTGGCGTCGAAGCCCTCTACAGACCGTCACGGAATAACTCGGGGTGCTGCTTTACCAGAGACACATCTTTTCAGCTAGCCAGGTGTGCTATAGCACATTAAGTAAGGAAGGCTAGGCTTTAATCGGAGGATATATGTTCCGTTGCTAAGCTATACAAAAACAGGGCGCGTATAAAGAAGGCACGCAATTAACGGAATGTATATTCGAATAAATAAAGAATCTAGAATTGGGGAAATCAATGATTTTATCAGAGAAGGGCCAAATGTCAAATATGAGGGTAATCAGTTATGTTGCATTACATGACTAGTTACAGGCGCTCTCGAACGCGTACTGCACTTTAATATAATCTGTCCACGGAACATATATGGTCCGATCAGAAAAAGCCTTTCCGTATACAAAGTGCTAGCGTACCCCTTACTAGCTAACATACCCCCTTAATGCCTCGATATAATTACGGTATTAATTATTACCCTTTATTATTTTTTAAAACCGTAATTATTTATTTTACCCCTTTTCAAGTAATTAAATCCTTTTAATTAAATAGTTTTCTTTATCCGGAAATTCTTTTTTTATATAAAATTTTTAATATATTTTTTTATTTTAATTATTTTTTTTAAAAAAAAAATTTTTACGTTATAAAGTTTTTATTATTAATTAATTAATATATTATTTATAAACGTATACTCTATTATACTTTTTTAACTGTCGTAATTTAAATTATATAAAAAAAAATTTATCGTATACGTAAACTTAAATTTAATAAAATATTTTAAAATTATAAAACCTAAAGTAATTTAACTTTTATCGATCATTTTCGGTTTATTATGGTCTTAATTAAGTAATTTCGGATATTTATATTTCTTACCTTATTATTAATATAAATAATAAGTTTTATACCAATACGTAAATAATTAAATAAAATTATAAAGAAATTATTTAATAATGCGAATATATTAATTAGCAAAAAATTTTAAATATGCCGAATTTAAACGTTAAAATTTCAATATATTAAAAATAATAATATCGATTTCGGAACGATTAATATTAAAACATTTAATTTTTACCATATAATTATATTTAATAAAATTTGCAGCTTTATTAAAATTTTTATATTTTACGATGTTTTATATAATGCCGGTAATAATTATTACATACGCGAATTAATATATATATATAGGAAAAATAAAAATAAATTATAGATATTAATATACTTAAGCCGGAAAAAAAACTTTAATTACAAGTATATTTCGTAAATAGTAATTAAAATATATCGCTATTCGGAAACAAAATTTTATATAACTATTTAAAATTAATCTTTTAATAATTATTTAAAATTAAATATTTTATAATTATATTATTCTCCCTCAAAGAGACGTAACCGTATAGATAATTAGATAAAATAATAAATTGCTACCTTAATTTCCGTACTTTATTAAAACCCATCCCTTTCGCAGCTTTTATCTATATCGATTTTTATCGGAATTCTGGAGATTTTTCGTAATCCGGAACAGCCGGACATATTATCGTTCGTAATTTTTTTTTATTGTTCCAAAATTTAAATTTCAAAATTTTCGAACCGGTTTTTATTTTTTCCGTCCAGTTTTGTTAATAATATTTTTATAATTTTTATATTATTCGGTATAAGTTCCGTTAAAAATTTATTATTATAATTTTCGTAAATTAAATCGTATCCGAAAATTAAAAGTTAAAGTTAATTTTTTGGGGATAAATTTTTTGGCTCGATGGTAATATCGATAGGTTTAACGCGTCCGGTAGCCTTATGGGGATTTTATACCGTAAAAAAGATGGTCTTTTTAGAAATCTTACGGTTACGGATTACCGGTATTATATATTCGGAGTTACGCGTTATATTATCTTAATAAAAGTAATTCGAAAAGTTATAGGAATAATTAAGCCGTAAGATTGGCAAAGGTTCGTACAACTTTTTATACCTACTTAAGGTTTACCCTTAAGGTTTATCGTTAAGGTTTATTCTTAAGGTTTATTCTTAAGGTTTATTTTTTAAAGTTTATCCTTAAAGTTTATTTTTAAGGTTTATTCTTAAGGTTTATCTTTAAAGTTTACTGCAACCATACGGAACCGTGGCTGGCATAAGGTTTATCAAAGTCGAAACTTATCGGTAACCATGTATATAAGCCTCTTAAGCCGACATCAGTCAAGAAATTATGTGCTTACGGAGGCCAAGCAATCTGCTTTAAAGTAAAGTTTTGCTTCAGAATAAGGTTTTATGGGATTAAGATATATAATCTATTTTAACCGTAAAAACTATTAATCAGTTATCGTATTTAAAGATATTAGGTATAATATTTATCGTATGAATTATATATATAATGATTTTTTGTATATTTGGCTCAGCCTGGAAAATAAGGCTTGAACCTATATCAACCTTGTATAATTATATTATCCGGTAATTATACGTTCGACTATCCTTAAATTAATTTTTTTCGTTTCCGTAAAAATTAAAATAAAAGTAAAATATAATATTACTAATATAAACGTTCTTTATTTTTCGGTTAACTTAATTAAAAATATATCATAAATAATAATTAAATTTATTATTATAAAACTTTAAATAAATAAAAACTTGTTAAAATTTATTTTTATTAAAAAGAATTTAAGTTTTTTAAAAACTAAATTATATACCGTATTTATTTATTTTCTTTCATATAATACGGCCTTATTTATTAAATATAACGCTTAATATAAAACGAATAAACCCCCGGTATAAAGTTTTTATAAAATTATCGGCAAGAAATAAATGGTTATAGTATATATAAAACGAAACTTTTAACTATTTATTCGGATACGTAATAGTAATTTTATTATAGTTAAAATTAAATATATATATAAATTATGGTCTTTTTGGAAATCCTACGGTTGCGGATTACCGGTATTATGTATTCGGAGTTGCGCGCCATGTTCAGCTGTCTTGATGAAGGTAACTCGAGAAGCTGTGGGAATGATTAAGCCGTAAGACTGGCGAGGGCTCGCACAGCCTTTTATGCGTACTTAAGGTTTACCCTCAAGGTTTATCCTTAAGGTTTATTCTTAAGGTTTATTTTTAAGGTTTATTCTTTAAGGTTTATCCTTAAGGTTTAGTCTTAAGGTTTATTTTTAAGGTTTATCCTTAAGGTTTACTGCGACCATGCGGAACCGTAGCCAGCTGGCATAAGGTTTATTAAAGTCGAAGCTTATCGGCAACCACGCATTCTGCTTTAGAGTGAGGTTCTGCTTTAAAGTGAGGTTCTATGGGACTAAGGTATATAATCTATCTTAACCGTAAAGACCATTAATTAGTTATCGTATTCGACGATATTGGGTATAGTATTTATCGTATGGATTATATATATAATAATTTTTTATATATTTGGCTCAGCCTGGAAAATAAGGCTTGAACCTATATCAACCTTGCATATATAAATTATAATTTAAAATTCTTTTATACTTTTTTTTATAATTATTAAATAAATAATGTTAAATTAAAGTTATTTTCGAATAATTCGAATTTATTATTTTTAAAGATATATATAAAAATGTATAAATAAAGACAAAAAAAATTTACAATTTGTTATCAGGCCTTATTTTAAGGATTTGTTATTTCTGTAAAGCTTTTTTTTTAAAAAAAAGGTTTAGTTGATATATCTGACCCCGGCAGCTATTTCTTGATCAAAAACGTTAGCTACGTATGATGGCTAACTGGCTCAACCAATTATTAAATCCAAGTCGTACGGTTTATGTTGGTAATAATACTGTAGGAATCTAAGTAATGAACTAAAGGTATAGTTACGTTTGGTAATAGTAGATGTTAAAGGTAATTTAGGTAATTAGGTTATATTATAAGCTGGTATTATTTAAATTATAAGAAAATAACGAACGTATATATGCTATTTTTAGCTCGACGCGTTCGACCGGTTCGATAACTTTTTACCCGTCGAACCGTTTCGAATTTATTAAATATTTATATTAATTTAACCGGCTTAACGTTTATAAGTTAAATACCGTAATCGAGCTTATTATGCAGGTTACGTAATTAAAGATTTACTTAATTTTACCTTTTTAAATTTTTGACTATATTTGGCCTTATTAAGCTTATCGGGTTATAATATAATTTTCCCTTTTCAAGATTTTTAACCCTTAAAGATTAACTTTTTGTTACGTTATTTAGTAAATAAAACTTTTCCCTTTTTATTAATCTTTTTTTATTAATATTTTATTTAGTTATATTAAAAAATAAAAATTTCGTTAACGTAAAAATACTTTATTTCTTTCGAAACAAATTAGCCGTTTTAGTTTTATTATATCGAACGATTTTTTTGGTTTTCGTTATAAGGTTTATTTTAGTTTTAAAAAATATATTTGTTAGATTAAGTATACCGGTTTCTGTAACCTTTTTAATTTTTTTAAGCTTAAATATTAAAAATTATTGGATAAAAAAGACCGTTTGGGATTTACCGAACGTTTGGTTAAAAAGGAATTATTCCGAATTTAATAATAGTTTCCGGAATTTTTCGGGCGTTTTGTCCGGTTACGTAATTAAAAAAAAACTTTTGCGCTGTCGTAATATCGAAATATTTCGTCGTAAAATATAAGGCCCGGAAGCGATAGAAAAAAATAAGACGTTTGGAAAATAAATAACGTAAGTTAAAGGCCGAAATGGTTTCGTTTTTTTACGTTACGAATACGGTTAACTGGTTTGATTTGGATAACGTAATCTGGAACTTTTTTAATTTTGGTATTTCCGATATTATTAGTAAAACTTTTTTAATAAGTATTAAATTTTCGTAAGGTTTTTTACCAGTTCATATATATCTTTTAATTTTAGGTAATTATTTTATTTAATTAAATATTATTTTTGCCGTTTCTTTTAATATTAACATTTTTTTTAAGTTTTTATATTAATACGTTTTTTATTACCTTTTCTTTTCGTTCCGTATATATTTAAATTATATATATTGTTAACTATAATAAGAAATTTTAAAAAACGGAATAAAACTTAATTTTAAGGGGTAATTTTAATTAGTAATTATTTTTCGAAACTTCTTTGCAACTTTATATAGTTTAATATGCTTAAAATCAAATTTTTATTAGGTCGTTTAATTTGGATGTTTTTAGTAATTAAATCATCCATTTCCCCTCTTTAAAAGGTTAATTTCTTTAATTTCTTTTTTGGTTATAATATTTTTATATCTGGATAAGTACGAATTCGATTTTTATTTTATTTTTATATGTAATTATTTAAGTTATTCCGAAATAAAATTACTTTAATATTAATTAGTTTTATTTTTTATAAATTTCGGTAAACTTTTAGCGTGAAATTAAAATTAACGTTAGCTGGTATTATTTTGATGTTTTCGTAATAATTTATGTTATATATTAATTAAGTTATCGGTAATTTTTCGATATAATTATTCTATTTATAGTTAATATAATACTGTAAGTAAGTTTTGAATATCTGCTTGGTTTTTTTTATTTAGTTATCCGTTTATATTTTAAAAGCGTTTAAAAGCTTATGGTTTAAGCTTAATTATATTATAAGGTTTTGTTAAAACTTTAAAATAAATATCGTATTTTTGTCGGATAGAATTTTTATTTAAAGTTTATATATATTATTAAGATATTTTAAAAAAAACGTATGTTAATTATTTTATATCTATATTTTCGTTAAATGGTAAAAAATAAAAGAAATTTATAAATCGTTCGACGATTATAAAGATACTACCGTAATATATGTTTGTTATGAGGTTTTTCGATTATGGTAACTTGGTAATAAAATTAAAAGTGATTAAATTTTATAGTTGCTTTACGACTGGTAATGGTTGTAATTTTCCGTATAGTTTATAGCGTCGTGTTTTGATTTTATTATATGGGCTGCACCTTTATAAAATTTGCTTATTACTGACCTTATTTTAGGGAAGTAGTATATGTGCCGTAGCCGTTTTATGGTTTTGTGGATTTTAGGATATCCGTACAGTTGATGTTTATGTATTTTGCGTATTAACTTTTCTTAATATTTTTCTGATATATGAGTTTTGTTTTTTTTTTCTTCCTCTGGTAGTTAATCGTTATATTGTTAAATTTTCTGATATAAGTTAGGTATTGTTTGTTTGATTGTTATAATTTGTCGTAGTTTTATGTAATTTTTTTATTAAATCGAATACTTAGTATAGGGTTTTAACGATTTTTTCCTTTAGGTTTTGTCTTTTATTAAGGGCATCCGTTTTACTATTTTCTGACTTCTTTTATAAATAATAATAAAATCAAATTTCAAAAGATATTTTACGTAACGGAGTTATCGTTTTGTTAATTTTCGGATAATAGTAAACCGGGTAAGGTTTTTGTAGTTTATGTATATTTTAACTTAATATAGGTTTTTTTTAAGATAATATTTAAATTCCTTAGAAATATTAACGATGGTTAGGAATTTTTTATCTGGAATAGTGTAATTTAATTTAGCTTTTTTTTAATTTGTAAAAATAAAACGTAATAAGGTATAGGTTGCTTTATTTATTTCTGTATCCGATTATTGCGTTTAATATATAATCCGAAGTATCAATTTTTAATTTTACGGGGCGATTAGGGTCGTACATAATTAATACTAGTTCGTTAATAATTATATTTTTAATCTTCCAAAAGGTCTTTTTATTTCGGTTATTTATTACAACTTAAATTTTTTTTGCTTAGGTTAGATAAAGATATCGCGATTTTGTTAAAATTGCGAACGAACTTCCGGTAATAATTAGCGAATTTAAAAAAAACTTGGATTTCGGTAATTATAATAGGTACTTTTATTTTTGAATTTTTATTATTTTCTTAGAATTTATTTTAATATGTCCGGAGGTAATAACGTATTTTAGGTACGGTACTTTTTATTTATAAAATTCGCTTTTTTCGGCGTTAATTAGGAAATTAGCGTTTTATAAGGTTTAGAGAACCTTATGAACGTATTTCTTTTATTTTTCTTTTGAATTTAAGTATATAAAAATATTATAAAAGTAGCAGATAATAAAAATATCGAGATATTTGCGTAATACGTAATTAATTATTTTTAGAATATTACGGGTACGTTAATAAGCCCGAAAAGTATTATTAAGTATTTATATAATCCGTATTTAGTCCTAAAAGTGATTTTCCCTTTATTTTCTTACTTAATGCGAATTAAATTATATCGGTTTTATAGGTTTAAAGTAATAAATTATTTGGTTCGGTAAAAATGATTTTTTATTTCTGTAATTAGGAGTAAAAGAATATAATCCTTAACCGTGATATTATTTAATTATCAGTAATCGATTATTAGTTATAACTTCTTAAAAAAAATTTGGTACCAAGAATATGGGATATTTTGCTGGTATTTTGGAACGTTTAATATATCCTTTACGTAACTTATTTTCGAAATATTTCTATAATATATATAGTTTTTATTGATGTAAGTTATATATAAGATAAAATGTAATTATTTTATTATCTTCTAATATTATTTCGTAATTTTATTTATTATGTCTTAATAATTTTATTTCGATTTGTTTTTTTAAAAATTGTTTATATTTATAATATTATGGTAATATTTAGTTACTTTTTTTAGCTTCTGGGGTTAATGTTATAAATCGATATATATTTCATGCAGTCGCGTTTTAATTATGGTAATAATGCGTTATATATATTTATTTCGTCCCCCTTTTTATATATATCGTATTTTTTTGGGTAGTAAGATTTTTGTCGTTTTTTGTGCCTGTATTTTGCCGTCGTTATTATTAATAAAGTAATAAAAAATTTCGAATCGTTTTAGTTAATAAAAGGTAAAACGAATTTTACCGGATTAATTCCTTAATTAATTAAGGGATTATCTTGATATAATTATTTTCTGCCAAAAATTATATCGTAATTCCGTCTTAAAATAATGTCGAAACTAATAATATATTATCGTTTTTAAATATAAACTTCGAAGTAATTAATTTTGCGTTTAATTTATCCGTTATTATAAGTAAATTTAATACTTTTTATATTTTTAATTTCGTAAAGTTCGGCTTTTTTCTTTTATGGTAAACATAATTCGTTAATTATTTCCGCTATAATATAATTCGGATTAATTCCGTAATTTATTATAACGGTATATTATTTTTTCCTGATTCGTATTTTAATTGTAATTTGAAAAATCTTTATCTTTTATACTGTCGTATATAAAGTTTTTTTAAAAGGTATATGTTAACCTTTTTTTCTTTTATTAGCTTACGGCTTTTTTATAAGTGGCATTTATTTTTTAGGCTTAATTTTAGCTTTTTAATACGTTTTTAATTCCTTTAGTTAATTTTTAAATTTCTTTTAACAATTCTTTTTAACGTCGTAATTAAGTTTTAAGTTTAAGAAATTGTACGTGGAATTCTTTTCGTCGGATATATATCGATTTTTTTAGGTAATGTTTTTGTTATTATTAGGCGTCGTATTATGTTATATCTTTTTTTTCTTTTACATTTTTTTTAATTTATGCTTTTATTAAAATTTTTAGTAAATAATAACCTGAAACATATGTGTGACGGCTGACTGGCTTAACCAACTATTAAACCCTAGTCGTACGGTTTATGTTGGCAGTAGTACTGTGGGAATCTGAATAATGGATTAAAGGTATAATTACGTCTGGTAATAGCAGATGTTAAAGGTAATCTAGGTAACCAAGTTGTATTACAAGCTGGTGCTATCTAGACTATAGGAAAATAACGAACGTATATATGCTACTTTTGGCTTAAGGTGCTTAAGCGGCTCAAACCCTTAAGCTCGTTAAGCCCTTTAAGCCCATCGCTGGCTTAAGGGGCTCAAAGCGCCAAGGCCTTTAAGACCTTTGAGCCAGTTACGTGACCTGGGACCCACGTCGGGGACAAATCCCAAACTCTCCGACCGTTTGTCTTTGGGCCAAGCCCTCAGGCCATAACAGTATGTTATAAATAACCTTTTATAAGGCTTTTATAACGGTTTAATAAATTTATTTTTTTATAAATTATAATTATATTATTTATAATAGTATATAACGTTTTATTCGGAGCAAGCTTTTCCTTTTAATTAATTTTTATTATTATAAAGATGTTAATAATATTTTATATAGTTATGGTACGTAAATATCGGTACCATTTTTGGTTTTTAATATTTTTTTTTTGGATTTGGTTTTCGAAGACGAATTTTTAATGGTATATACGGGTAATTCGTCGTTAAATATATTTTTATTATTTTTAATATCGGAGGTAATAGGTTTTTATGTAATAAATGGTATATAATTTCTTATATCGATAGGATTTTTTGGATATAGGATTTCGTCTTAACTTTAATATTTTTTAATTTATTTACTTAATTTTTATTACTTTTGTTATTATTACTTTTTTTGTTATATGCGGGGTATTAATTTATCCGGCGTTAATTTTTTCCATTTCTCGTATTTTCGTAATTAATAAGTAATTATTAAACCGGCTGTAATAATACGTAATTATATAATTATAGCCTGGGAAAATATCTTAGTTTCCCGTAATTCTTTTCGTATTTTTGGGAATAAATTAAGGTTTTTTTTTTCAATTATACCGAAAAAAATAACCTTATTATTTTTATTTCCTGGTCGTTTTTTAAGTAGCAGAATTTAACCGTTATATTATTTTAAGAGCCTTATATTAGTTTCTAAATTAATTTATAACTTATTTTGTTATTAGGTTATTTTTAATTTTATGGGTCCTGGTATCGTACCGTAGGTAATAAAAAACGTATCGCGTTTCCTGGTTTAGTTAGTTCTTAAAAACCTAGCTTTAAGAAAAACTTATTTTTTCGTTTTTGTTATTATATATATTATTAATTATCGATTTTTACGGCCTTTATAATATATTTATTTAAGGTAATAAGGTACGATATTTTAATAATTTCGTTTTTAACGTTATTTTTTATACCTTTATAAAAAATACTAAATAAATTATTAGATTGGTTTTTTTTTTAATTATAAATTTTTAAATGTTATTATATATTTAAACGTTATCTTTTTTTAAATCGAAAATTCTTTACGTTATGGTCCTTTTTTCGTTAAAGTTTCCGAAATTAACTTTTAATTTTTTTCGAAATTAATATAATATTTAAAAAAAGTTTTAATAACTTATTATTAATTTTATTTCTTTTTAAATAATTTCGTAAAATAGGTTTAAATTAATTTAAAATATTTTTTTAAAAAACGTTATAACCGTAAGGATTTTATCCGCTTTATTAATAATTTTTTCGAAATGGAAGTACATATATATTTAAATAAGGAAATTTTAAACATTATTTTTTTATCGTAAAAATCGGAATTTTTTAGTTTAATTTTTGTTTTATTAATTTAAACCTATTAAATAATACTAATTTAAGTTATTTAGCATTAAATAATTATTTCAAATTTTTTTATTTTATTTAATATTATTACGTAATAAGTTTTTAAATATTAATTAATATCTTAATATTATAATATAATACGTAAAATTTAACGATATTATTAAATAAAAACTTATAATATATAAGGGTTAATTTATTTATTTAATTATTAAATTTAAATTATCCGGTTTTTATTAATAATAATAAATTAAAAATATAATTACGTTTAATAATAAGAAATATTAAAAATTTTTAAATAATTAAATAATATTATAAATTAATATTATTTAAATTATAAAAAAATTACGAACGTATATATATTATTTTTAATTTAACGTATTCGACCGGTTCGTTAATCTTTTACTTATCGAACAGTTTCGAATTTATCGAATATTTATATTAATTTAACCGGTTTAACGTTTATAAGTTAATTATCGTAATCGAATTTATCGAGTAGGTTACGTAACCAACGACCCACCTGGTCCTGCCCTTTTAGACCTCCGACCGTGCCTGGCCCCGCCAAGCCTGTCGGGTCATAACACGACGGCTGCGCCGCAGGCGCAGCCCCAACCTTAAAAATAGGGCCTGATTTTAGTAAGGTAGCCTAGACCTTGGCGGAGAAAGCCAAGCTTTTTCCCCACCCGAAGATCAGCCGCGCAGGGCCCGCACCAGGCCCCTAGGGCCGGTTTCTCCAAGGACAGGAACCCCTGTTCCTGTACTGTAACAAAACTAAGGTACGTTTGCCATCACTCTATATAAAGCTAAGAAATAGTCGAGGGTATAGTTATCGAAGGCTTAAAGGACTGGGTGATACGGTACGTTTATACATAAAGGCTTTAGGCAATAGTCGAGACAGCTCGTCATCCAACTTTAATTCGCCCAGGCACCCTTCCTAGTACCTGCATATGTAGCGGGCGAGCTAGTAGATAAAGTTCTTAATGTTGCCAGGATCCGGCCACCTAAACATATCGCATTGCCGTGATCTAACCGCGAGGCCTCTTTCCTTAATAGACCGATTAATCATAAGCCTTTATCTATCATTCAAGATTCAGGTACCCTTATTCGTCAGATCCTTACTTTTCGATTTCGTTATCTAAGCTACTCGATGAAGAGGAGACGCCTTCGGGGAGCTTTCGGTGTTCGCGGCGACCTTTAACTATAAATTACATTTTCGGGTCAACCTATTCGGCGTCCGCAAAAAGTAGTACTCGCTCTTTGCTGTGCCCTTTTTATCATTTTCTCGTAGGGTTGTACGGAATGGAACGGGGTCACCCTCTGCGATGTCATTCCTCTCAATAACCAGTTTTTCCTCCCTTCACTCCAACTTCGAGTCCCTGGATTGAATGACTCTCGAAATACAGTCAGCAACAACTCCCAAGGCTTAGATTCATTCCGCGAAAGGGGAAAAGAGAGCGAGCCGGGATGCCAGCCATTACCGGCCTATTGCCCAATGTCTACACAACGCCGTCTGCGTTTACAAGCTACGTGAAACCAGAAGTTGCTAGCGTAATACACGACAATCCAAATTTAAGCCTCATCACTGAAGGCGGCGTAATATACGACGATACTATTTTAACCCTCACCCGTGCAGGCGCCCCGGATCCCTTCGTCGCCCGCAGCGGAGACAACTACTATCTCGTATGTATCAAGCATCCTTACAGAATTAAGAAGGCAGGCTAACCTTGTATGCAGACGTTCACCGTCGGAGAAAGGATAGAAATACAGTGCTCCAATAAATTCCTCGACTTAGACAATCCGGCAGGTAGACATGTCATCTGGTATCGCATCCCGCCATCAATTCGCTAAGCTCCCCTTAGTCTAATATAAATCCTTGAAACTGAGCAGCTACGCAGGACACCACCGGACGATACGGACCACTCGGTGGACCTGTGGGCTCCAGAGCTCCACTCCCTAGACGGCCGGTGGTACGTGTATTACGCGGCAACACACCCGTCGCTCGGGAACAGGGGTCACCGGATGTTCGTCCTCGGCGGCCCGCCCGCCAGCGAGGACCCCTGCCGTGGATCGTGGGAATCCCTGGGGCGTGTCGGCGGAACTCCGGCGGACCAGTGGGCCATCGACGGCACGGTATTCGCGCTCGACGACTCGCCGTACTTCGTGTACTCGGGCTGGCCGCTCGACCACGGCGCCACCGGCTCGGAGCTGGTGCAGGAGCTGTTCATCGCCAGGATGAAAAGCCCGACCAGCGTCGACGGCCCACCCGTTTCGATAAGTCGCCCCGACCAGGAGTGGGAGATCACGCGCGACGCCAACGGCGCACACGGCGTCAACGAGGGGCCGCAGTTCCTAGCCGCGCCGGATGGGAGCTGGAAGGGGCTCGTCTACTCTTGCGCGGGCAGCTGGACCCCGCAGTATAAGATGGCGACGCTGCAGTACGTCGGAGGGGACCCGATGGACCCGCGATCGCGGCGCAAGAGTTCGGGGCCGTTGATTGCAGCCAAAGCCACGGGAGACGGTGTGTGGGGCCCGGGTCATGGTAGTTTTCTCAGTTTTGGAAACGAAGTGGTGGCCATCTTCCACGCGACCGATAGGCCGACCCACGGATGGGCGAATCGCAGGGCTCGAGTGCAACGTGTCTTGTTTACGAGGGAAGGACCGTTCAGTAAGTAATCCCTGCTATCTATTATTTTACTTTTATCTCGGTCGATATACGTAAGCATCTCTGCAAGGCTCCAGGCACTCCCCGAGTGCCTTGAGCTCGGTCACCTGGTCATGTAGTAAGAAAGAACGCAGTCCTGACTCTGAGTGTTATAGTGGGACGCCGCGCGGGGAGGCGCATCAATCCGGGCCTGGCGGGAAAGGTGAAGCATCAGTTGCTGGATCACGCAGGTCCCGATCCTACCCGCCAAAATCGCCTGATAGCTTTGCTGGGGGGTGGGGAGGTCGCCAGCGGTGGTGCTAACGGTATACTTAGACACCCTCCACTTCTACTTGGAGATCGGCGCAGACAGCCATAGTTTAACAGCTGCTTCTAGCCTCTCCATATCCAGGCTCTCCTGTCTTCACTTAGCATCAATTATCGGGAAGGCAGTGGAGGTGCTTGAATCTTCCCTTTCCCCTGGTGGCTTATTGGCTTTGACTTTATTGTCTGCTTGCCTCGAATCTAGATATGATAGCCCTATGTATTCTCCCTTACCCATGGTTGCCGTTTGCATACAAATTTCCGTGTCCCGTGGTGGCTCGAGGTCGAGGAACGCAATCCTTCTACGCCAACCGCACAGGGAAACCGGATTGCGTTCACCTACGCCATACAAACCAATATTGATGGATTGGGCAGTTTGGTTACGTATATCAACACCGTGCGGGCATCGTAAACAGTAGACGAACAAACTGTGAAGTGCTTACAGACGTGCAGATACGACTTATATGTAGCGAGAACCTTGTCATAAGGTTATAGGGGCGCCAATAGGTATAATAAGACGGTATAGTAACTTCAGTTAGTGAAGTCTAAAAATCAATCGTATTTGGCTTTGCAATACACTCCAAAGATGCAGCTCCTTCGGCCCCTGAATGGTTACTTAACCCCGGAACTCCAACCCTCTCCTACGTATGAGTTGCGCCTGTGATGTCTCAATCGGAGGAAAGCCTCCTGCAATGCGGACATCTTATTTTGTATGTTAGGGACGGCTATGCATCCCAGAAGAGAGCCTGACAGATCCGAAAGTCTGAGAGGTCCGAGGAGAGCAGGCCGAGGCCGTCGACAACTTAGCTATGCTGACCGTCAGTTTTGGCGGTGGCCACCGCCCGCTCTAGCCTACCAGGTACCGAGACAAGCGATTCCGCATCAGGTTTTCACGCTTGTCGCGATCGTAGGGATATGACCAGTGGCCCTGGAACGCAGAGCCCGGTACGGTTCGGGGCCGTACCACCAGGTGAGGTTGAATGAATCGCGACACTTTTATTATTACTTTGACGCGACATTTTTCGATGCTGTCTAGCGTTCGGAAGATGATGCTTCGTAACGTTCATGCCGCTGGTCGGGGGAACCCTTTAATATTAAGAAACGACGAGGGCTCCATGTACATTGCAGAAGAGCCTGTGCATAGGGATCCTAGGATTTGCATCGCTAGTCATCACCAGAACCTTAAGAGAGGAAGCAACTAAGGCTAGAAACTACAAAGTAGAAGGCTGAGTGGTAATCACGTGCTCAGAAACTTGAGAAACCAAGAAAGCCAACTTGTGTTGCCCGACAAGTTTCGTACCTTAAAGGGGCTTGAAGGGTTGAGTAATACCTAATATCGTTTTTTGCCTGCACCGCGTTCGTTTCGTACGTAGCCTCGGCTATCACTCTGTTGTCTGCTTTCAAAAATGTAGAAACTAACTTTATAACTGAAGCATCATACGAAATGGTTACGCTCACAATCTAGTTGGAAGTACCGTCGGCGTTCATTCTTAGGATCAAGTGACTCGGAACCAAGTGCATTCTGTTTGGTGGCCAGAGGGAAATAGCCCGGCAGTAAAGCATTAAGCCCCTTTTATGGATCAAAACCAAAATGCGGATCCCTTTAGGCCAGGAGACGGCCGGGGCAGACCATTCTATACACGTTTTACATCATAACTAACCTAATGATATCCCAAGCCGAGATAATTGAATATTACAGCAATCTCACACACTTAACGTACCCGCGGGACATTCGTTAACTTGGTTCATTCTTAATAATGTATATTAGTGGGGGCAGGTTAAAACTAGCTAGGATGATGGAGTTGCTCAATTGTCTTTACCCGCGGTTCGGCTGTTCGGTATATCCCAGGCCGAACTATAGAAACCACATATCAGCTCACTCCATCCCGATACAGATATGAAGCATGCTGCTCTCTCCATAAGATCAGATACTGGAATTCCCTATTAGCCGGGCGGTACAGACAACGTAGATCCCGCTTTCGGCAATAATGAGTTCGTCCGTGGCCTTAAACGCAGATTCAGCCTGGCCGCTCTGGGACAAGCTGCCGCTCGTAGGGGCGTTCAAATTGGACCAGTCCGACGGCACGTTCGATAAAGCGGTTGTGCACGAAGTCTCGCGCCCCTGGCTCTTCGGCTATAAACCAGCCAAGGACCCAAATGGACGCGCGGTGCTCGTCCTCGGCGGCGGCGGCTACACGCAGCTCATGGTAGGCCGGGAAGGGATCGCCGTCGCGCGCTGGTTAGCCGGTCTCGGTTTCAGCGCGTTCGTCCTCGTGCACCGGTTTCCGAATGCTGAGACGGGACCCCAGGCCCCGCTCGACGACGCCCGGCAGGCGCTGCGCCGCATCCAGGCGAGCGGCTCAGCGCCGCGGGGGCTAGGCGTATGTGGCCTGTCGTCCGGCGGCCACCTGGCGGCCGCACTATTGGCCGAGTACCCGACCGCGTGGCCCCCTGCCGGTCCCGAAGCGCCGGTCCCGAAGCCAGCGTTCGCGGTCATCGGCTACGGGCCTATCTCGACGAATGCCAAGGGCCGGACCATCGTGCCCGACAAGCCCGCGCTCGAGCCGCCGGCCAAGCAGGCACTATACGATACCGTCGTGCCCGATGAGCAGCTCGCGAGCCCAGCCCCGCCGACTTTCATCGTGTATTCTGCCAATGATCCCATCGTACCGGTGGTCAACGCGTACCGTCTGGCCGAAGGCGTCAGGAAGGCGGAAGGCGCCGTCGAGCTCCACGTCTTTGCCGATGCGCCGCACGGCTTTGCCATGGATACGGAGGGCTTGCCCGTGTCAAAGTGGCCCTCTCTTTGCGAGGCGTGGATGCAGCAACACGGGCTTCTGGAGGGATAAGCTGATGAAAGACTTTTTATAAAGAATAACTAGAAAGGCCGGCGAAAGTTGGCATATACTGTGAGAAGTATATAAAGCGAGAAGCTTTGCTGGAATGTTCTATGATTCAAGTAGTATTTTCATGGCATGGTGTTTAGGACGATCGACATGAAAAGTCCGGCCCCTTAATCCACCACCTGTAAAACGCATCTCTTCCAACACACTATCCCGGAATACAGTTGAGACGCATCTTCTCCCTCTACCTGAAAACGACTATGGAGTCCTAACACTTAAACATTCGATTAACCCACGTAAAATCCCTGTCGGCAAGGGCAAAGGAAATGCTCTGTATGACGATCTTCAATGCGAAGCGCGGATTTGACATCCACAACAAATAGCTTCTACTAGCGGCAACCTATAAACTTGTCACAGTTAAGCTGATCGGAAGAAAAGGTTGCAGAAGATGTGGAAAGCGCAAATTGTCCTGATAAATCTGGGCTCCGGGGAGCAGCGGTTAGAAAGCTCTAAATATAGTGTGGGAGCCCCGGAACAACGTTATTCGGGGCTGTCTGCCGGATTCATGGCGTTGATGTCTAACCAAGCTACCCCTTTTCTGCAACAAGAATTAAATGAAAAGTCCAAACCGACATAAAACAAATCCCGGTTCAGCGCTATGATCAAAGCCCCTCTTTGGTCTACCATCTTAACCTTCCTAATGGTCTTTTCCGCGTACTTACGGACTGTACAGAGTTTTTCGGCCCCTTGGATGGTTTACCTAAGAAAATTACGAAGGTGGTGGAATGTTCTGGTGCATTTTCATTTACGCATCGCAATGAGCTTACCATCCCACTTTCCACATTACTTTCCACATTACTTTTACGTTACATTTTACCTTACTTTCACCTTATTTTCTAACTTAATTTTCTACCCCTACTTCCACCTTACTTCTACCATGGCGAATGAGGTTTACGAGTAGGCCAACGAAGGACCGTCGTGTGAGACCTGAGTGACAAGATTGGGACGAGCGGCGAATCCGAACCCGCGTACTCTGAATCGCGGGTGGTATCTTAGTCACCCTAATTACACTAAGAAATAAGACTGGGGATTGGCTGGATTTCGCTGGCGGTAAGGTGAGTATATAATGTACCTCCTCCCCGGCTCATTTCCATTCTCCTCCACACCATCCGACTTATTATAAGAGAACTACGGAAGACAGTATCCATCTCAGTACCGACCGAACGTTCCACCAGTCAACCTATTTTCTACGATGCTCCTCTCCGCCATTTTACTTGGCGCTTTCGCTACCTTGTCTCTCGCAGCTGTCGTTCCGCTGGAGAGCCGCGACTGTCCAGCAGCAGATAATGAGGGAAATCCTCCCATGGCTATAGTGAAGATTTACGAGGGAGACAACTGTGAAGGGAATCATCTTTTCTATGGGGTGTATTGCGTTGGAGAGGATAATATCCCTGACACGAACAGGGGTTCGATCAGAGCCCCTGGGATCCGGTAGGCCACGCCGTCGAACCGGTCGTAATTCCTTATAACTAACAGATACAAGGGCCTGTTCCGTCACGACCTACAGCGAGAAAAACTATCAGGGTACTTCCTTTTCTATCCCTGCCGGCGACACCTCATGCCACTCGGGCCACTTCGCTTCTATAAAGGTAAAGTGCTGAGCACTTGGACTTGCCTCAGCAGCCTATGAACCCGAGAGGCTCTTCCCCTCCTTTCGATGGCCCAATGATGCGCCAGCATGGTGGAGCGGTGTTGGGAAGATACTATCATCCGATCTTGAAAGGCGGATGAGAATGAGACAATGGAGAAGTGGCTAAGAATGGCGTTGATGTACTGACGTTGACGCTGGGTGTCATATCTGTGACGAATTACCGATGGGACTCGGGACCTGTGTATCGGATTTTTTGGACAGAAGAATCCATCAGTCATCCTAGATGCATGACAACGAGGCCATGACAACGAGGCCATCAGCGGAGAATTACCAGCTGAAGTGTGAAATATCTTTGTATGAATCACAAGTGAAAATGAACTCCGTCATTGTAGAGTGCCTCCGAGGGCAGTAAAAGCCATGTTTGCTTAATGGAACTAAATTCAAATACGGGCTTAGGCCGGGTTCCTGGCTCTACGGTGAGAACCGTAGATTTCGACCACGAGATGCTTTTCTAGGGAAGAGGCTAAGCTGAATTGATACGGCAAGGAGACACCAGAAGCCCAGACCTTCATAGTATGCACCTAGGTTTACAGTGCATTCATATTCGCAAGGGCGGGCAACCGTAGCCGTACTGTACCCCCTCGACTGCGGCGGAGCCCATGAGGCATGGTGATCTCCGGTTGCCATCTTTGCTTTGGTCCTGTACCTTACCTTCCTTCTGATATTCACCGATTTCGCGGAGAGGCATTGAGCCTTTAAAGTTGTTGAAGAACCTATAGTCTGCCCCTTTCACTTCGACCGCCAAACGTCGATTAGAGTTGTACGGTGCATAGTGGGGAAGCCCGAAGGATGCTTAAAATATATAGGGAGCTTCGCTCCCCATTCCTTTGATATATGCAAGGTCAGGAAAGGTATCAATACCTATTGAGCCCACATCCTCATGTCCCTTGTCAAGCCCCCTTTCTATACAGTAGCTAACGTTAGCCTGTCACTGATAGGCTGGGCATGTTCTTTCCCGACTGCAGTCTTCACGGTACGTTCCTTTAATTCTTTAATCTTATTCCAGATAGCTTACCGTGTAGCTATCCGGAGATTGCCACTGCTTAAGGCTGTTGAGCCAGGTAAAGGGACGGTTCGGAGCCCCTATTTCATAAACATTATGTGCCCCAATGCAAACGGCGTTATATCAGATACTCTAGTCGGGTCCGTGCTCCCAAGATACCGTCAGAGACGTGCCTTCTCGCGCTCTTCCGTTTAATTCATCGCTGACTTCGGGTGTAGCATAGAGGTGTCGTCACCACCAGCATCCCCTTTTCCCCTTGCTCTGCTTGAAACGTCAGAAAACACCCGCTCTGCCTGCTAGGTGCTTCAAAGTTCTTGAGCGAGTAGAAGCACTTTTATTCCTCACCGCAGATGGTACCAACAGGAAAAGCGTAGCTTAGAGACCCTAAGAATACTTCTAAGAACCAGAGTAAGACATATCCGCAGTGTTCGGATCACGTCGGTATACTTAGGGCGTAAGAAGAAAGGTGAATCGAGGGCTGGAACCTTCTGGCGTGATTTCGGTCCTAACGATCAAACCACGTAGAAGTGATCCGCCTTATTACACATACACGCTTTAATATGTTACATTTTGTCGACAGTTCAGTGATTCACGCCATAGCCATGAAGCAGCTGAATACCTCAATTCATTTTAAGGGGAGGGACTATGAGCCGTCTCTCGCCCACGGCACATTGGTAACTTGGGTAATTATCAGGTCCCCGGCCTCAAAAAATCACCAAGAAAAAACACACACCACGATACCGCTCGTGACACTTGTCGTAATAGTTGCCTCCCTGGTCCCTCCCATAGCCGGACGTCTCTCGGCGACTGGTACCAACCCTTATCTTTTATCATCGATTCCCCGAACAAGGAACCGCGGGCCAAAAGCAAAGGAAGCCTAGAGCTCCAGAAACCCCCTTAGCAAAGCAGGCCCGTGGGCCAACACGTTGCAGGACAAGCCACAGACAGGGCTGCCTCGGAGTGGGAACTGTGTCCAGAACCTACATGAAGAGCTGTGCCGACCCCGAGTGCGACCAAAGCGGACCAAAGAAGTATATTCTCTTCGAATACTATGCATGACTTAGAGCGCCAGGATTGGACCAACTGTATGTACTTCAACTTGGAAGAAGGCCTCCGAGAGCCCCTGATAGCATATTTTGCGGTGTGGTGGAGGAGTCGAAAGTGAAATGTCGTTGGATGTGAGGGAAGAGAGTCGTCGCATTTCTTTAGTTAGTGGTGACTCCGACTAGGGATGCGAACGTGATCAAATGAATGTCGCCATTGACGCGCTGACAAGTAAGTGCCAGCGACTGGTTGAAAGGGGGAAATGTGGAAAAGGCTCGAACACTAAAGTGATATTTCCATATATAGGAGCAAACCATATGTTTATGTGTACCACGAGGACTTCAAGTATCGACAAACCAGGGACGGCGATCAACCGTACAGTGGGGTTTCCGAAGCCATTTTATGGATCATCGAACATTCAACATCATTCATTGGCGATAGTTACCCTATGAGGAAAAGTAAAGGGAACCGCCATAGCTACACATGTTCCATACTTCCCACTACCTACTCTGCTCCTGTCGTTATTCCATTGCCCCCGAGTGCACCCAACCTTCCGATCCAGACCAAGCATTGCTCCAAACGAAACCAAAACTTCAAGCCGACCACGGAAAAATAAGACTTGGTGAGAATTGTCAAGCTGGACAACCGTCAAATTACACATTATGAGTAGGATCCGCAAATCAGTAAGGCGTCGCGTCCTATACCGCCACCTCGCGCTCTCTGCCGCGTTGTTCGCCATTCAAGCCACCGTCGCTATCGATAACAGAGTGGGCCCGCTCGTCTTCTTCATCCTCGTCGTGGTACTCGTGGCGCCCACTGTGATCCCCGGCGGCAACCCAGGATTCGTGATCGTTCAATGGCGCATCTTGACCGGACAGATCCAAGCCTTCGGAGCGAGCCTTGATGTTGTTTCGGCGCCTCGTCGACAGGGTGCGAGCGCGCGTAGAGAGCTTCGAAGAGACGGCAGCCTTGTCGGCGACCCAGTTGGTCAGGGCATCCTCGCAGTCCTGGATGATGGCCTTGCTGGCCTCGTAGCCGTCGTAAGCGGCGCGGGTCTCTCCCGGAGTAACCGGGGTATCGTCAATCAGTTCGAGGAGGTGCTTTCCGTAGCCGGCGATGATGGCAACCTTTTCGCAGTGCTCTTGCAGGGCGTCGAATTGGTACGAGTAAGCGGCCTTTATCTTCTCACGTGTTATGTTGGATAGCTGGGCCTCTGCGACAAGGGATTCGGCTTCGGCGCGGACGAGCTCTTGCTCGAGGACGACGATCTTGGGCGAGTTGGGTTCTTTGTACTTGAGCTGAGCGATCTGGTCCGTGATCTTCTGCTTTCCTATCCGGTTGTCAGCTTCCTCTTCCCCTTATCCCGCCGGCGGCTTGAGTGGCAAGAACTAACTATCTCGGCTAGGCTGGACGGACGCCTCGATGTTCCTAATGCTCTTCATGGTAACGCGGTACTGATCGTAGCGATCAACGTATTGGTCTTCGAGTTCGCCGATTTCGTAGATCAGGACGCCGAGTTTGTCGGTCACGTCGGACACGTCCTCGTCGCCAGCCTCGCCCCAGAGCGAGAGTTGTTGCTGAACCTGGCTGTCAGCAGGCGATCCGAGCGAGGGTAGTTTCTTGAGGAAACGGATATGTTTTCATACCGCGACTTCCATGCGCTCTTTAGCGACCTGCTCCAAACTGCGCATAACGTTCTTTTCCATCTTAACGAGCTGGGTCAGCTTCTTAGCGAGGTCAGGCCCGAAAGCGCCAGCGGCGTTCTTGCGGAAGGCATGTCCTTGAATCGTCGTCAGCCATCTAACTCATTCGCACCCGGATGAACATGATCTATCTTATGCGAAACAGGCAAACACCTACCAAAAGCGCCTTTCCCAAAGAGGCGGCCAGATTTGGTGCTCGACGGTGGAGGAGGCGGATTCTGAACGATGGCCTCGTTGTTAGCGGCTGGCGGGTTAGGAATTGAAAGGCAACTCGGGGGACCAATAATGCATTCATTCATTCATTCGTACGCACCTGGATTTGCGAGGCAGTAGGCGCCCTAGACTGGCGCATAGAATATGTCCTGTGCATTTTGACTTGACGATCGGTTGCGAGGGTACCGGTAATCGCGGGTCAACTTCAGGTGCGGAATGTGGGCAGCAGATGCGCCGATGTGTTTGTTGGTGGAATTATTGTATTAACCGGAGGGATAATGTAATGCGCAAGAATATATTGGAGAAGATGTGGGGGAGGCTAAGTAGAAAGAAACGAGGCAGGATTTGTCTTATGAGAGAATGCAAATTAGAATAGACGAGTTAGATGTTAAGAAATTGATGACGATGATGATGTTGGTATGTTGTAGATATGTTGTAGATGCTCTTGCAGATGTGGGTCAACGGAAAGGGTGGGAATGTGTGGGAAAGTGTGCGAAGGGGTGGATAACTAGTATTAGAAGAGGGGTGTTTGTACCTCCAAGTATATCCTTGTAAAATAACGACGTCATAGCATTCCCATTCAATTGGTTATCCGTCATTTCTGCCATCCTTAGTGCCGAAGCCTTTGTATGCGTATGTATTTGGTGCATAATAAGATACCTAGGCGCTGTATGTAACATAAAGGGGCTAAAGAAGGGGGAGGGGTTCTCTGACCGGCGAGTGGGGTGTGGGCAAACCTTCGTCAATTGCATCTTCTCTCCTCCCTATGAATTTACAGTGTATGCAGGTAGTGTGATGCCGTAATATCGACACTGTGGTAGCCCAGTCTACCAGGAACATTTGCCGTTAGCCTTCACTTCAGGAGAAGTCTTATAGAACATGTACCTCACCCGACACTTCTCGATGACCCATTACAAACTCGACCGTTTAACACTCATTAACCTGTCACTAACTACTACTAAGAGGCTACCTGTAGGCTATCCCGCATTATACGATCCCAGGGTTACCCGAACGCTATAACTTCTCGTACTAAGTATGTCGGGTAATATGTACTATGTAGATAAATAATATACTTTACTACTCCGCCCTTTGTAGCTCAACGGGGATCTTCTAAACAGAAAGCCATAAAAGCACTCAGTGTTAAAAAGACCCTTAGAGCTGGGAAGGAGGGGAATCATCTTCATCCGACTCTGTCGAGCTTTTTGTTGTAGAATTGTAAATAAGCTGACAGTAAGGTATATAAATAGTAAAGGTGTCCAGGTGGACACTGCAGATGCACTCACATACACAAGCCACACTCGCCACAGCAGCTACCGCGGCGGCCCCTCGCCACAACCTCCACCCAATTACCGTAAATATGGTTCGCGTCTTGTGGAGATTGACAGCCTCAAGGCTCACAATCATCACCACAAGCGGCAAGACATACGTATATTTGAGGGCTTTCCCGTTTGAGTTGGCATAGACTTCTGTATCATCTGTCTGTCGCCCGTTCATGGAACGTATATGAGAATACTAGGACATCTACTGATTTGTCGCAGAAACAGCTGGGGACATCTATCCTCTCTCTTTCCTTCTTTGACGCGCCCCGGCCATTGCTGTAGAAGTGCGCGTCTCAGGTGTTGAATGTGGAGACCTACCGTTCTTTGCACCTCCCGCACACTCATCACTGCATCACCGCAACGTCCCCTATCAGACGGAAACCAGCAGGCAGGATGATTTCGGCCCTGCCTATGTTGCCAAAATATTGGTAGAACTGGGGTGTGCCTGAATCATAATCATAGCCCGGGCACCCGCCATTCGTTTATACTGCATCGCTCCTTTCCACCTATTAGAGTACATTGCAACTGAGCTATAATGGCATCAGTTGCTATGACGGCGATGAAGGACCACATAGACCTGACCTTATCGGACTCTGAAGACTCCGACGTGGTCGTCACTCAAACGCCACGTCAGCAGGTACAGTCACAATGTCAACCTCCGCCCCAGCCTGGTTCTCGCCATCGCAAGCCTATAAGTCCACCACCCCTAGGCCGTCAACCCACAGATCCAATGCAGAGTGAGGAAAACTCGATCACTGCTCTCACTTCGCGCGCAGTGAAGGAGCCTGCGCAAGAGAACACAAGGGCTGTCGTAAAAAATTCTTCCATATCAGTGAAGCCTTTTCTCAAGACCGGTCAGAACGCCCAGAATGGAACACCCCCTTCGGCGAAGAAACACGTTGATAGCCACAAGACCCCGAAAACCCAGACACCGAAGAAGGGTGAATGGACCATCGAAAAGCTAGAAGGCAGGCTCCGAGAATTATCTAAGGATATCGGCGCGGACGCGGCCAAGCTCACGTCCGCTCTGATTCGCGCATCATGGAAGCAAAAAGCCCCGGAGCGGCGTTTCATCAGCAAGAGGGACGCATTTGCTAGCGTGCGACTCCTACCCTCCGATGGTACCGGCAAATCATCCGATACGATGAGGATCAAGACCAAAGTTTGTTCCCCAAGAAAATCCCGTACATATCAGAGAAATGACTAACTGACACCGCTTCAGCAAGTAGGCCAGGGCAGGTCCGGGAAGCAGGAAAAGCGGGAACATTACCCAGTAATTTGCATTAAGACCATGCAAGAGCCGGTCCCACACTATGCCTTCCACCATGTTGAGATCAGCAAAAATATACTGTCTCCTAACACCATGCTAACGTACGTACCCCATCTACGCGACCTTGCGGATAACGAGGAGATCAAGTATCGTCGTTGGCTTGAGAACCTGGAAAACATGGACAAGACGTCCGGGTTCGCCACTCTCAGTAGACATCAGAAGGTGGTCAAGACGATCCAGAAAGAACGCGCGACGGTCCTGCTATTGTACCTTGACCGTTGGCTAAACCAGCTCGGCGTCGAGAACTGCACCAAATCGACCCTCATTCGACATATGGCCAGCCATACGGATACGGTAACTCCACAGCAGAAATCCAGCATCCTAAACTCTTACAATGACGACGCGGGTTCCCCGAGATCGGCAAAGGTCGTTAGAATGTTCACCGAAGCCTTCGACCGGGTCTTTAATAACCCCTCGTTGGGAGACCACGCGGTACCACTTCGCGAGGTTCTTCTACTGGACAGCACCGTGGACAACATCGTTGACTCGAAGAAGTGGATGAAAGAAACTCCCAGTCAGGCCAAAGTAACAGATGAGCATACGACGGTGGAGACTTTTCTGGAGACTTACGCCGCGCTCGGCTGCTTGATTTGCACGGGATCGAGCTGTGAGCATGGAGAATACGGTTTCGACAACGAAAGAAAGCGGTTTTCTGTTGAGCTTATCGGCGGGCTATCGCCAATGCTCCGCAAGGGGGCTACCCAGAAAGCAAAGGAACCGGTTGATAGAAAGCCTTGTGGCGATGATTGCTACCTGAACGGGCGACCGGGGACGCGAGCACGCGCATGGAGCGAAACCGAGATCATGATCCTCAAGTCACATTTTATGACCCTTAGTAACACGAGCATCCCGGTCCAGTGCACTGCCGCTCTGACGACTGGTAGGCCCTGCTGGGACGTCAACCGCCAGCTTGATAAGCTCAATCTGGAGTCGCCTACGAGTCCAGCTTCCCCGCCGGCACACAGGGTCAAGAACCTGCCTTGGTATGATCGGCACAAGAAAATGCTCCTTAACGACTGGCAAGATCAGACGGACACACACGAGCATCAGCGAAAGGAGCGTTTTGACCCGTGTAACCACGAAGGACCCTGTACGCCCGAGAATTGTCCGTGCGTCCAGAACAAACTTCTGTGTGAGCGATTCTGCCGCTGCACCGCGGCCTGCTGCGCCTACAAATTCACAGGATGTGCCTGTCACTCGCAGGGGAAGACCTGTATATCTAAGCAGAAGGACAGGCCCTGCATCTGCGTGCAGCTGAACCGAGAATGCGACCCGGTTTTGTGTGGGAGCTGCGGAGCCCTTGAGAGGGCGAATCCGTCGTACGCGGACGACGAGCTTCTGCACGCGACCGGATGCCAGAACTGCGCCCTGCAGCGGGGAAAGTCGAAGTCGGTGGTTCTGGGGAAATCGAAGGTGGCCGGGTACGGGCTCTTCACGACCGAGGATATCGCTCAGGACGAGTTCGTCATCGAGTACGTCGGCGAGCTCATAAGCCACGACGAAGGCGTCCGCCGTGAGGCGCGTCGAGGCGATGTTTTTGATGAGAGTTCGAATACGTCTTACCTCTTTACCCTACTAGAACAAGAAGGCACCTGGGTGGACGCGGCTATTTACGGCAACCTTAGCCGCTATATCAACCACCAGGATTCGAACTGCAACGTCACGCCTAGGATCCTCTACGTAAATGGCGAGTACCGTATCAAGTTTTCTTCTTTGCGGGACATCAAGGCAGGAGAAGAGCTATTTTTCAACTACGGCGAAAACTTTCCAAACCTGACTAAGAAGCTCTTGGAAGAGGGGGAAGTCCAGCAAAAGGCTAGAAGGGGGCGGCGGAAGGCCAAAGAACAAGCCGACGAGCTCGAGGAGAGCTTCGCGCCGGTGAAGAAGAAACCCGGCCGCAAGCCTGGTCGTAAACCGGGACGGCCGAAAGGAAGCAAGACAAAGCCGAAGGTGCCCGTCAAGGTCGTAACAGAGCCGGAAGAGGCCCCGACCGTCCCGGATCTTTCCGAGGACCTTTTCCCCGACGTCGAAGCCCCAGTGTCCCATAAACGCAAGCGGAGAAATGCCATGGAAGATTCCGATGAAGAGGAGTACCATCCCGATCACGGTGAATCTCAGGACGATGTTCAATCGATCACTGCCCACCCCCCTGGTTCTCGAGGCAAGCCGCGTAGCAGGAAGCGTCTGGGACTTCCGAGAGCTAGAAAGACCGCTGGACGGTTCCGGTCATCGGAGCGTCCCGGTGACGATGGTGAGCTCGACCTGGAAGCTACTCTAAAACGTCGGCGCAGGAAAACGCGCAGGCTCGAGGGCCACGACGATCCGGAAGACGTAATTCAAGAAGAGATGGTGGTTGATGGCCGAAGCGGTGGTATGGAGGCCAATGGTGGCCTAGGACATACAGCGGCCGTCTTCGCGCCGGATTCCGACTCGGCAGCTGAAGAAGACACACCATCGCGTGCTCGAAACCGGCGTCAGGGCAAGGAGGCCTTGGAGTCTAGCCCGCTCTCCACGCCGATTTCAGAACCGGAATACCCCATCTCTGACTACGACACGCAATCCACGTACGACAAGAGCGGGAAGAAGCGCGACGCGGGCTACGACGAATACAACGGAGAGAGCTGGACGGACAGCAACGGCGCCAGACACCACGGCAATGGAGACGAGAGCGACGAGGACGATGAGGATGAGGAGCTAGTGACTCCGCGCAGGAGACGCAAACCTGCCAGGTACATCGACTGAGGTCTTCTTTGGTCGCGGGCATCCCGAGTGTGCTACGTGGTGCGTTCTCAGCTGGTGAATGCTTGGGAGTTCGCCCAAGATCTACGCCGAATAAAAACCGAGCTTTAAATGATCAGATCGGTACAACTTAATTTACAACTAGGACAGATTTTAATGATCACCAAAAGGACGTCGACAATGGGGAGCATTCTCTCTGAACAACCGCGCCATCCTTGCATCGGAATTTCTAAAGCTCGAGCGCCGAACTTATCCTAAATGGAGTTGCGAATAATCTGGTGGGGGGACTGTACCTAGATCCGTCTTTTGCCTTGCCTCCCTACGTAGCTATGGGGACTTGTTAGACTAGCTGTAACTACATATACAAACCAAGTGCTTGCTTAAGTGCTCGATTAGGCTCGAGACTCTGCCCCATAGAATTTCCACCTTTAGAAGAAGTGTAATGAGGCCATCACCAACTCTACTTCTGGGACGCGCTGTGCAAAATGCGCCTTTCAAAATATCCGGCCGCATGATTCCCCCTCGTACAGCCCTCCCGAGGCCACCATGGTAGGTAGGTAAGTAGGCATCGTGATGACCGTGAAGAAACCGATAGTGGCGATATCCGAGGTCGAGTTAGGTTGAGGATCCGATCTCCGCAAACGACCCGCCCGGCTCCGGGCTAGACGAGAAGCGCAAACGGCCCGCTCCTCGACCAGCAGCTGGAGTCCACAGCTGGGGTACCCGGGTATCGCAGGTGCGGGAGGCGCCGGTAACGGAGCCCAACACGTTAACCATCAACGGTGTAGCATTTGGGAACTCAGACGCGCTCGCGCTCATCTTCGGCAGCGCGGGATCCCGGACGTGCTCTCTTCCTGCGGCGCAGGCGGCGGGAAAGTCGTAACGGTAGGACCGGGGGCGGGCAGCGGGGCTACGCGGAGGACGGCGCAAGCCCACTCGGAGCTCTGTCCGTGGGTCATCCGTGGTATCCCGGAGGAGTGGTGGTCTGGGACGGGAGCGGCGCTTATGCCAAGGAGCTTGAAGGCCGGCGGGACTGGTTCGTCCTCAGTGTTAGTTATCCTAGTTTACCCCGGTATCGGCATCATAGTTGTTACGGAGGGGGGCAGGCAGCGGGAGAGGCAGGAACACAGCAGGAGTAGGCACCAATAGCACGGAGGTCAGGAGGAAAGGTATTGGCAGTAGAGCTGCGAGTCCGGCTGGTGAGCCACAGTCGCATCTGATAGCCGGACGTGCGGGTTGACGGTGGTACCTATGGCGGGGGTATGCTATATCACGTAACAGAAAGGAGAAGGGGCCAACTCGAGATGAGGTGAGCGGGTTTATTAAAGCGGTCTTGCCTGTGGCGAGATGGTTAATGGTAAGTAGGCTAAGGTAAGGAGCCGCTTCCCGCGTCTTCCCGTTCCTGATAATCCCCCGTAATACGATATCTAAGTAGCAGTCTAGGATATGGGGACACCGATGGAAGACATCCTAGAACAGTGACTGAAATAGTGCGGGTCGCCTTAGCTTGACCTAGTAGAGTATACCGCGGTAGCCCCGTAACTCGTTTGTACTAATTATCATAAGCCAAAGCTCACAGACTTTAAACTGAAGAAGCACAAAAAGGGGGAGACCTCCTACCGAGCCAGCCGCACCTTTATACGTCCACATATCGACCACCTAGCCAACTACTAAATCCCATAATCTACTACCACTACAGCCCCTGAACACTATACGTATCATATTTATTATCTGTCATGAAGTAGTCCGAGTCTTCATTTATCCGATTCCGATGTTTCGGCTACTGGATGTAAAGGTGGATGACTTATTCCGGCGAGGGCCTGCCTGACCTATATATAGAAGCACTCAACAAACAAGCCCGGATACATAAACGCAATAAAACGACAATACAAAACCCTGCCGCGACCACAACATAATGCCCCATCGCGCCACGTGTCACTACAGCCTCAGCCGTGAAGTGTCGACTAAGAGCCATAATGACCACCCCCCTTTCCACAAGGCTATCTCCAAGACAAACGATGACAACGTCGCGACTCCTCGGCGCTATTAGCCAGACAGCCTACAGGGCGCCCCCGCCCTATCACCGCTCACCCATAAGCCTCCCCGGAAGCCGCCCTGTCCTCCTTACAAGGCAAACGGCGGACCCCCGCTAGCGCCGGAAGCCGGAAGCCGGGGTAGATATCCAGCGAGATGACCCGTCGTCAATACCTCACCCAACACCAACGCGCGTTAGGGGATTCCTCGGGCGAGGAGGGGAATCAGCGCCAGCCAGCCAGAAGCAGGGAGGGAGGAAAAGAGGGAGGGACGGAGGGGTTTCGCCGTTTCTCGTCGCGGACTGCCCGATCCGTCCGGACGGCTCCTCCGGTGGTCATTACCACCACGTCAGCGTTAGTAGGTGGGGCCCCTCGGTGTGTGTGTGTGTGAGTGTTTGTGTGCGGTCTGGGACGAGAATACCTAGGTAAGCATAGTCCGGCCGAAAGCTGAGGCTTACAAGGGGAGGAGTATCTCGATGCATTCATGGGACTGTGTGCCGAAAGAAGTCCTTTTCTCACTTTTTCACAGTTAAAATTGGCAACGACCTTACCGGCAGCCCTGGGTCTGCTGTCTTAACAATAGACCCATAAGGGAAGGGGGGCTGTGGTTTTCGTCGCCTGCGGCCCTCTATATAGACACAGTACGATTCAATTTGATACTGTTCCACGACCTCTTGAGTCTCGAAGGGCAGAGAAGGAAATGTCTTGGATAGGTAGTCGGTAGGTGGCAGGACGGCGAAACCTATTGACGTGATGCCTTCTCCGATTCCTTCGCAGCCTTCCACATCAATGCCTAGGCATACAGATTCTCGTATATGGCGTCTTAGAGAATCCGTATCAGTGATTTGCTTGTAAGCAGAATGTCCGGGCCTCGGGGTTCTCCAAAAGGCTTGGGGAAACAGCTTCGGCATAGTACTAAGTTTTTATTTGTTGTTTTCCCTCTCTATCCAAGCCAAAACCCCAAGTTCTTTTTAAATTTTCCCTCATTTTAACGTACTGAGGAACGAAGGGTTATTGTGTCCAGAATCGTTTTCCTATGAACCGACTTCCGTATGAAGATATTGGCACGTCCCAAACTCAGCTCGCTCAGGCCCCGCTGGCTCGTCAAAGTTTCTTATATACTACTTATCCACACTTGAATTATTTTAACCAATCAAAATATAAATCCCTGTAAGGAGCCAGCGAGGCCTAAATGGTAGTTGTGCAGACGGGGGTTTCGTTCTGTACGCCGCCGCCAAAATCCTCGAATTTCTTTCCAATTTATTCCATTTATCGAAAGTAAATGAACCTGTCAGCAGCTGAGGTGATTTATTAAATGGATCAAAGGGGCTTTGAAAGAGCTTTATTATGGCCCTAGGTTTGCAGGAACAAAAGGGGTTATGCTATATCAACCAAGACGAACCCCCTATCAAATTAGCTAATCCCGATCAAACAGCAACTTAAAGCACCCTAGTCTTAAAAATAGCAACACTTTTGCCAACGTGGAACATCTTCTGGTTCCATCTCTTGGCAAAATTGACATCCCGATCTACCGATTTTATGCTGCATTCGAGGTATTACTTTAGAACGGCAGGCTCGCCGTAAGGGCGTTTATAGCAGATCTGCAAAAGGAACCACCTCGACCTATGGGAGGGTTTTGAAGCTCCCTTAATCACCTCGGACGAGAAAGAAACGTCTGCTTAACGCAGTGGCCGTGATCGACTTGAAGCGGTAGGCTCTTCGGTGCGGTAACGTCCGAAAGGACCCGAGAGAAAGAGAAATTAACGAGAGAGCTACGATGGCGTCTGGAAAAGTTACAGCGTCTGGAAAAGACGTAGCGGGAGGTTAATTAGCCGGAGAGCTTCGACCTGGATCAACTGATAAAGGCATTCGCTACGCTGTCGAGCGAGAGCAAAAAGGTTACGTACCTGGGTTGGAAGTACTTCGACTTCAAGTTGAATAAAAAAGAATCGCCTTCGAGGCAGTGACAACTGGGAAATATGAAAGACGGCGGTCTAGGCGGTTTTAATAGCGATTAGGTACCGTAACGGTGATTCGGCGATGCTTCCCCATATTAACAAAACCAAATTAACCGCCGCGGTTGTTGCCAACGTTAAGGAAGGCCCCATGGCAGTCGTTACTGGTCTTACGAAGGGAACGGAAATAATTAAGATGTTGGAACGTTTATACGGAACGGAATGTATCGATCAGAAAAGGGACCTTTGGACCTAACTGCAGTTTGTCAAGTAGGATTTAAAGAAGCAGTTGGCGCTTAACTATATGATCGACTTCAAGAACCTGGTACGGCGGTGCAACGAAGTCGAAATGCCTGTTAACGCTGGACAGCAGGTTACCATGTTTATAAACTCGATTCGGAACCGTGATCACGATAGAGCAGCTTGGAAGGGCCAAATAAGAGGAACACTCCGTCAGCACCCAACCATAACGGTAGATCAGGTGTATACCGACTTCGTCGCCGAATTTGAAAGAAAAAGGGAGGAGGAAACGCACATAATGCGAAGCGACAGCGGTGGGATAAGCCTACCTGGACAACAAAGGTTAGCCACTTTACTTTAACTGTGGTAAATACGATTACATGGCGAAGGATTGCCCGAAGAAGCTGAAAAATTTCGAGGGGGTCTTCCGAGAAAAAATATTTTAAAAAAAAAACCCTAAAAATTTTTTTATTAAATTTAAATTTAGAAAATTAAATATTTTAAAATATAAAATATAAAATATATAATATATAATAAATAAAAATAATAATAATAATAAAAATAATAATAATAAAAAATCTGGCGCACTTTATCCCCGAAAGGCTTAAAGACGTAGTAGATCTCTGTTCCAACAAAGCCCCATGGATACGGTAGTATGGCAAGACAAGGAACATCTTGACGTATTGCCAAATTGAGGTCGCTTGTCGAATATTCTGTGTGCTGCCTCAAAATAACTATAGATATGTACTATTAAATGAGTCAGAAATGTGATAAACTCGACAGGCAAATAAAGAAAATAGGTAGTAGCCTTATAAACTGTATAAGACAGGTCACCATAATAGAGAAAGTTTGGGTTAAGTGCCCAGTCTTAGAACCAGGTTTTTCTCTTTCTTATTTAAAAGATTCTGTTGGCAAAAGTGTTGCAATTCTTCAGACTGGGGTGCTTTAGGTTGCTGTCTGATTGGGACTAGCTAGATAGGGGGGGGTTCTTCTTTGCTGATATAGCCTAGACCCTTTTCTTCCTGCAAGCCTAGGACCACAATAAAGCTCGTTCAAAGCCCCTTTGATCCATTCAACCAATTATCTCAACTGCCGACACAGCCTCATAGCCATAGGGTTGCCATGAAGCCAGCATTTTGGACACCCCGGCCAATGGTGTTGACCACCTTGAGCGGAAAACGCAAGACCTCCTTGGGCGTGGGCCGCCCGCAGAATTGCACCAATACGACGAGGACCCCGAAGACGCCAACGGCCCCGAATCCCATCAAGGTCTTGCCCCAACGGCCGGCGAACGACGGCTGTAAGAGCTTTAGGAGCTCGTGTTAGTTATCAATTTGCTCGAGCTGGCTGGCCAGGATCTCCTCGAGCAGGGCGACGACCCGCCGGCCCGTCTCCTCCGTCATGTGAGGCATCGTCGGGGCTCGAACCCGGTTGCTTCTTCTTCTTCTTCTTCTTCTTGTTGTTGTTGTTGTTGTTGTCGTTGTTGTCGTTGTCGTTGTTGTTATTGTCGTTGTTGTTGTTGCTGTTGCTGTTGCTGTTACTTTTGCTGCTGTTGCTGTTGCTGTTGCTGTTACTTTTGCTGCTGTTGCTGTTGCTGTTGCTGTTACTTTTGCT
>QJNX01000461.1:0-35615 GCA_004155925.1 Monosporascus sp. MG133 | reverse complement strand
GGGCTCGTCCCAGCGGGGGGGGGAGATCGCTTTCGATATATGCATGTCGTAGGCTAGGTAGATTTGAGCTATAACTGGGAAACTGCGGTCGTGACTATACTTGATGGTTTCTTTTGCGGGGGTAGTATCGTCTATGTTCGGGAAGTCCTGCAAAAAGTAAACGACTCCGCTGTTTTATGGTCCTCTCTAGGAGGTTAATGGACGTATGATGAGGTTACCCGGGATGATTTAGTATGAGAAAATATACAGAGTAGACTCAATGAAGAACAAGGTGATTCTCAGTAGGTGTCACAACAGGAAGAACAAGTAGAAGCAGTTGGGAGGAACAAGTATGTAGTAGCTGGTTGACTGAATCTACAGATTGCTAGCTAACCAGAGGACCTAGTTGGGGGATATGGGTGTATTTATATTCGTCAGAACCCGGGGATTCCAACGGTGTTGGGTATAACGTCACAGCTGTTGATATGGGCCTAGAAGGCTCTAGTGAAGGTATATGACGTCTATAATTACGTATATGCTTACGCGTGCAGGTCCAGACCTTTCGAGATCTTTCCATCTGATGTCCTCCTCCTACGCCCGGCCAAGTTTGTAATCTGCCAAGGACTGTGCAGCCGCCTTAAATGAGACCTCTTTTTATACTCAGGTCCGGAGTTTCGCCAATAACGTCGAGACGAACTTCGGTGGAGAGCTTAGCAGGACTTATACTTGCTTAAACCTTTCACATTATGACTCGTCCCGGGTGCAGTCCTTTTCGTTTGTCCTCTTATCTTAACACCAAATTTTACCCTTATAAATGGTAGGAGATTAGGACGTTAAGCAAGATGGCGTCGAGTTATTAATTCTTACAGGTATAATCTTCTGATGATTCCATTTTTCCGACCGTAAAGAGCCGAAAGGTCCAGACGTAATTCCTCCCAGTTACGCTGCCTTTCTGCTTCGCTTTCGGTTAAGGGGGTATGCTCACCATGCTAGGGTCGATTAACTCCGCCTTCTTTTAATCCTCCTTACCAGTACGTGGCAAGGAATCGGCGATATCGAAGGAAACGGTTCGGCAGTGATGCTGAGGGATTTGCGTTTATAGTACCGCCTTGGAAACTAAAATATTCTGCTTGCGTGGTACGGTTCTATTTGGATACGGTTACGCGGAGGAGCAGGTAGTATCCCAAAGATCTGGTGGGGTGGGAATCGAAAAGGGACGTGGATAATCCGGAGGAAGTTCCCTTTGGTGCAGCAGCAGCAGGTAAAAGGAGCTTTGAACCATGGAGGTTTTCGAACGAATTTTACTAGCAAAGATTTAGTACATTTAGAAATCAAATTGTCTATGATTCTAGGCCGTATATAGGCCTCGTTACCGCCTACCTTAAGCGGACTCTTTTTGCTTATTCACTGCTCGCTTAAAGGCAGATGAAGTTTTTTACTATATAGCAACAATCCGCTGTGCATAAATCCGCATAAGCTGTTTCTGTATTATTAGTAAAAAGACGAATCTATAACCCAGGTTCATATCATAACCAAAAAAAAAGCCTTTTCTAATTTCTATTCTTAGGTTCGGCGCCCGGCGCCTAAGGTCAACATCGTATGAGTCTACCCTGCAAAAATTCACATACTAAAACGTCCCGGGTAGCATCATCATTATCTCGGGAATTCTCACAGCTTGATGTTCAACAATCCCACAAACCGCCGTCGTCATATCTGTCAGATCCTACTGAGGTCTAGATCTGTTAGCAACGCCGTGGCTTAGCTAGCTTCGCTACTAGTGGGATGCGCTGTTCAATCTCCGGTATCGCTTTCTCTCAGTTGTAGCTGTTTTATGTATATTTAAGGAGACTTCATGACCTTCCTTTTCTAGACAGGATCTCTTCGGAGGTCAACCTGAGAATTAATATCTTCTTCTTCAGCCATATATGCTTCGGTGTGTGATATCAGGGTCTCATAATATCCTGCTAGCCGTTACATTTCTTTCTGAATTAAATTTCTAAATCTTGGAGTCCTCTGAAATCCTGGGTTACCGAGTGCATCTTGTCCACCAAGAGACTCACTAGATCCCGTAGCTAAGATCCACCAAATCCACCAGCGGGAACCGGCAGATCCGATGCGTACGCCACAGGCTCCTGGGGGCTTCAATGGTTTTCTTAGTTCGTTGTTTTCCCGGTAGGCGGTTTTCCCAGTTCGTGGTTTTCCCAGTTCTGGTGAATTTAGCAGATACAGCCAGAGACCAGGCTCCAAGTCCATTAATCCACAAGCTAGAAAATTTGCGAACTAAGAAATCTACGAACAGGAAATCCACGAACCAAGCATGCTGCGAAAGGAACACCACGAACTAGGAAACCCTGAATCAGGAAACCCCCGAGTTAAGTAGAAAATGCACGAACTAGAAAGTCGGCGAACCAGGAAAACCGCGAACCATTTCGGAACCTGAATCTGCCAAATCCGCAACAAGGTGTTCCTAAGGCCACCATTCGGCAGTCGTTTTGCTCTGCCGCTGCGTACCAGGCAGGAATATACATCCCACTTGAAATCAAGATTGGAGCGCAATTTTTACTTGTCTTAGAGTGGCCTGTATTTGAAGTGTATCCGTCTCTGATTCGATTGCTGGCTGGACCATCTCCGCAAGGGTCTTCGAGGGCCTGGTCAGCTCAGGAAGATATGCCCACAATATCTCCGTTGCAAGGGCTGAGGTCCTCGTTTCTAATGGAAAATCTCCGCCTTTGAGACGGCAGCGAGTAACTAGCTGAAATTAAATAGACTGCATACATTATTCTCTCGGCTTGGTCGGAACATGTGACCAGCAACAGTGGTAATGATCTTTCAAAGTCGGCCCAACGCCTGCAGCTGCGCAAACGATTTTTAACGCGCTCCCTCCATCGGTTCTCAGCCAATGGAGCTCCCAGGGCGCTAAGATATATATCAATAGCGATGCTTGCGTTGCCACGGCCTTCTGCGGAGGAATTCGGCCATTTTCTCTGTCGGACTCTATGATTTTCTCAAGAGCGGCGAGAGGGCGAGTGTTTGTGCCAACCGGACATACGCTACTTAGCCTCGAGAGAAGGCGCCGCCCACTGCGATGCGGACGTTAAGGGCTGCGAAGGCGTCCAATATGCACCTGTCCTCGCTCGTGATGCTGGCCGGCAGAGTTATCTGGTGCAACAATAACGTGTTCGCAGTTCTCAGCAAAGAAGGTCTTGGCACCCTGCCGAATCAGACTTCATACAAGCTTGCTCATCGCTTTGCAAATCCTAGGTTCCGCGGGCAAGCTCTTGTTCTGGTTTGTCCACCTGCAAATGCAATGATTATAGAGAGCAGCGCGCCAGGGCGCATCGCGCTTTATACTTTGGAGGTACTAGTACTCCGACTAGAACGCCGGCTACTGAAGTCCGCATTCTGGGCGGCAGACAATGCCAGCCACGCAGCTACCTTCGCGCACAGAAACAGCGGGAGGGCCGGGGTACAGCCGCACTCCCGGCTCCAGACCTCCCGAGCTAGGATCCGGACTGCCGCTTCAGCGTGATTGGCGCCCTGATTTTCGGGTCTTGTACCATCAGCGGGTGCCAGATGTTCAAGTGCGCCAACTCGTCTGCTAATAACGGGGATGCCAACCCCCTGAGCTAGCCGCAGAATAGGGACTGATGGGCCAGTGACCTGGCACAGTCCCAAGCCCGAAACAGGGGATGTGCGGGGAGCCCGCGAATGGGACAGACGTGAGCCGCTGACGGCAGTGGAATCTGATCGCTGCCCGCGCCCGCACCGGGGACATTAGCAGCGCTCTACAATCAACCCCGTCCCAAACCATCTTGATCTTCCATCATCTCAACGACGGTTTCCGAAGTTTCCAAAGATAAGTGGCCAGCGGGCTTTGCCCGCTGAGAAGGCATTTCATGGGAGTTTTAATTGCTTGGCATTGAAGTTGGTCTCGAAACCTATAACATTCAATCACAGGCATGTATGGGGATATGCAATTCAATTCTCAGTATTACTCTAAATGGGAATTTTGGGTGTGGATGCCGTGTCCATCTTGGGTTGCGTAGACAGGGCCCGCTTACCACGTGGATCACCTCGTCCGACAGCCGCCCGGCCTTGTTCTCCGCCGTCGAGCAGGCCAGAAGGTACGCTACCCGTGCGTTCTGCAGCGTCGGCTCCGACACCCTCCGTACAGTGAGCCGGTCCTGTACCGTCTGGCCTCCCTCGCATCTTTGCAGGATCAGCCCGCTGTCCGAGGGGTCCAGGCGGTCTGAACACCCGTGGCAGGCGAAATGTGCGATGCTGCAGTCCTCAAAGCCGCGCGCGACCTGTCGTACACTGGGCAAGTCCAGCGGCTCTATTGGCAAATGACTGCCGGCCATGTCTACCAACTGTTTCTTCTCCTCGATCGCACCGGGGAGCTCCGGCGGCTCTCGCGCATCCGGGCCCTGGGCGTTGCCAGGCGTGGTCGGCATGCTGGCAATCAGGAGCGATTCCACTTGGCCCGTTCGATTATCGAGTCGTCTGCCTGGCGAGGCAGGAGGCGCTTTTCGTCGGCAACGAAAACGTCGCTCTCAGAGTATACGAGACAAGCGTAGGCGTAGAGGAAGCCAGGCGCTATTCTCCGCGGGTTCCTCCCGCAAGGGACCGCGGATACCCATTCCTTGGTTGCCGACGGACCCCTCGCACCGCCGTTGCACACGGCAGCTTCACCCTTTTTCGCATGCAGAGTCATCAGGACACATCAGGTTGCTCCGCCAGAAGTCTGCATCGAGAAGAAACCTTGGGATGGGCTTGAGAAAAGTTTTTGCGTTGTTGTCCCAGAGGAGATGGAGGTCCATCCGGTCGGTAATGGCAATCTCTCAGCTCATGGCGATTTGGGGTTGCAGTTGTGTGGCGGGATGCTTGGCGCCAGGCAAACCATAAATGATCCAGCATCTCGCCTAGGTCTCTGAGGACAGTTCCCTGTCTAGGAAGTCCGGCAAGCCTTTTGCAGGGTTGGCGACGATGCGGTGCTTCTTTTTCTTCCCAAGACGCTCGTAGTATTGGTAGGCAGCGGGTAAGGTGTCCATGGTGCCATTCGCGTTAGCAAGCACCTCGGTTGCAAACTGTGGGACGCTGTTAGAAGCTGGAAATACACTTCGGGATGTTGTTGAGGCTTCGAGCCTACCGGCCAGGGTGGGGGGATCTGCTGGGCCACGTGGAACGCGGACAGCGAGGACTGAAGCTGCTCGGTCTGGGGTCGAAACGCATGGGCACTATCGGCCGTGTTGGCCTTGGTCTCCAGGAGTAGGATGGAGATGGAGACGGCTGTGCGCGGCCTGTTAGCTGAATTTGCCGTATCGCAATCGTGGATGGAGACCTGAATTTGTCGCATTACCGTATCTCTTCCGTAAGTCGAATTCCGGTTATCTACATTCACACCGTCGGAGCGCCCAAAGACGGGTGGTTTCTCGTCCTTGACGCGATGGAACGCAGTTGTGGGATCTGCCTCCGAATAAGGGAGCGATGGGTGGTTGACAGGACGGGGACGTCGGAGACATGTCGAGCCCAGTTCCGAGACGCGACGAGGCGTTGATTTGAGGCCGTCTTGCGGGATAGAACGACAAGTGCGTCGAGGACTGCCTGAAGTCGGGCAGCGCCGGACAGCGCAGCGGCCTAACCTAGGTGGGTCGAAACGATTGGCTGGGGGTTGCTATGGGTTGCGGTGCGGCTGAGAACCCAGCCTTCCACCTCGCGGGACATCGCCAACCACGGATTACAATCAAGCATTGTGTATCTCGTTCCCAGACGACAAGCGATTGATATTCTCTGGTTGACCATCTGCTACTATTTCGTCAGAGGAGCGCGAGGCCGCTTACCGCCAAAAAGCGGTCTGTCGACAGCCTGTCCTGCGGCGTTATATCTATGAGTGGGGAACCCCGTGCGCAGAGCCCTGGCAGTACGACTCTCGACCGCGAACTCCATATTCTTTATGGGTAGCGAACCAATGAATTCAGTCATGGTCGGCCTGGTCATGTTCGTCGCCACAGGGACGATAGCATTCTGCCTTTTGCTCCGCAGGCTCGCGCATTCCCGGTCGGCTTCCTCCCCCCCGGCGCGGTGCGGTCCTCGCCTGGAATGCCCCGCCCCGGACGGTCCACCACAATCCCCGCCACAAACGAAGGGTGTTAGTCTCTGTCAAGTCTATCCTCCCCAAGAAAGCGAGACCGCAACAGACATCGACATCATTGCCATCCATGGCCTGGACACGAAGTCGCCGGATACGTGGATTTGGAGGCCCAACGGCGTCAATTGGCTGGCTGACCAGGACATGCTCCCTGAGCGGTTTCCGACAGCACGGATCTTCACCTGCGACTGGCCGGCTGATCTCTTCGAACGGCCGGACCTTATCCAGAAGACGATCGAAGAGTTCGCTCGACTCCTGCTCGCCGGTATCAAAGGTCGGCCTTCGGTGACTAATGGACACCTCGGAAAGGACGACCGGCCAATTGTCTTCATTGCGTCGTGCCTTGGAGGCATTGTCTTGATGAAGGCGCTTGTGATGGCTAGCAGCGAGTATCTTTCCGTAAGACGAGCCACACGCGGCATCGTCTTTCTCGCCACGCCGTTCCGGGGTACGTCATTCCAAGACGTGGCCGAGTGGGCCGAGCCAGGTCTGAGGGTCTGGGCTTCGATACGAGACAAGAACGTCTCTAACCTGCTCGAGCACGCGAAATCGACTTTCGAGCTCGGAGAACTCGTGCGCAGCTTCACTGCTCTCTGTCGAGAAAACGACCTCATCGACCGTGTGTTCACCTTCTACGAGACTGGCAAGTCGAGTCTCCCGCGCAAGATAGCTCCTTGGCTACCTGCCTCTTTGTCCCAGGAACAACCGGTACGAGTCGTAACCCAGTTGCCTTCCTGCTCCTGCCCTCGTGCTTATACCTGTATTCAATGGAAGCTAACGCATCCCAGCTGGTCGATCAGCTTTCCGCAACTCCGGACTTTATTCTACATCCCCTGCCCCTTGATCGACCGCACGTTCTGATGAACAAGTTTTGCGGCCCCGATGACCCAGGATACGTTTCTATTGCTGGAATAATGGAAATTCTTCTATGCGAAGTTCGCAACGGGCAGCCAGTTGAGAAAGCAGACGTCTGGATACGCAATAAATGCTATTCTCTAAAAAACCTCGAAATTGAACGGCTCTCGGGCGACCTGCTGCCGATGGACAGATGCTACATTAATTTAGCCATTATAGAGCAGCCCAGCGATAGTGCTGGTCGCTCAAAGGAGGGAGATACAACACAGCAGTCTTCCCCATTTTCGCTCCTCGCCCGATTGAAGGTCGAGACACCGGCTAAGGAGATCGAGGTTACGTTACCGAACCTCTTTGAACCCCGCAAAACACGCGACGGCCAGACGAGACGACCAAGCCGGATCCTGATTCGTGGACGTGCAGGAGTGGGCAAGACTACTCTATGCAAGAAGATTGTCTATGAATTCACACATGGCACAATGTGGCGGGATTTGTTCGATCGCGTGCTTTGGGTGCCGCTGCGGAACTTGAAGCGGGAAGAAAGACGCCTAATGGCTGGATACAACTTCGGAAACCTGTTTCGCCATGAGTATTTCTCTCAGCACCCGGAACAAGAAAAGCTCGCCCAAGCATTGTGGCACGCCTTAAAGGACGCCAAAAGTGGCAGGACTTTGTTCATCCTCGACGGTTTAGACGAAGTGTCACAGGACTTGGTCGACGATATGTTCGGTTTCCTCAAAGAGCTCTTGAACCAGCCCAATGTCGTCATCACGTCCCGTCCCCACGCATTGCTTCCTCTTGGGTTAGATCCTCTCCACTTCGAATTGGAAACGGTTGGATTTTACCCCGATCAAGTAAGGGCCTACGTGGAAAAGGCCTTTACCGATCCAGAAACTGGCAAAACGGACCCGGAGAAACCCGGCACGATTCAGTCGTACCTTCAAGCGCATCAACTAATCGAAGGACTTGTGCGGATCCCGGTTCAGCTGGATGCGCTCTGTTACACCTGGGACGGGTTCGGTAACAAGCTTATACCGCAGACCATGACAGCTATTTACAAAGCTATTGAGGAAAGGTTGTGGAAGAAGGACGTCTTAAGATTGGAAAAATTGCATGACGGACAGCGGCTGACGCAGCACCATATCGAAAACGCGGACCTGGACAACATCCTTGATGGCGAGATCTACCTTCTTGAAGGCCTTGCCTTCACTGGACTGCATAACGACGTGATAAACTTCCAATCACAACATTGGAAAGCAGTGCATAAGCAGTTTGGCTTCCCGAGTTCGAATATCTTGCCCGACAAAACGCTTCCGCGCCTCTCCTTTCTCCGGACATCGGATCCTTCGTCGGAGGCTCGCAGTTACCACTTTCTGCATCTGACGTTCCAAGAGTACTTCGCGGCACGTTATTTTGTACGTCAGTGGAAAGATAAACAACTGCTTAATTGTCTGACATTCAGCAAGAGAAAGAATCAGAAGATCGAACCTGCCGAGTTTCTTAGGAAATACAAATACAACGCTCGCTATGATATCTTCTGGCGCTTTGTTGCCGGCTTGCTTGATACAGAGGGGGACGAAGAGACGCTTTGCTTTTTCCAAACAATTGAAGCGGAGCCACGCGATCTCCTGGGCCCTACGCATCAACGACTAGTCATGCATTGCTTGAGTGAAGTAATCCCGCAGGAGGACTCAACTTTTACGCGATTTCAAGCAAAGCTAAAAGATCAGCTATCACAGTGGCTCTTATTCGAATGCAAATTCACGAATCAATCACGGCTAGTAAGCGAGATGGAGCTTCCACTGGAGGCATTGGAGCAAGTTTTCCAACAAGCATCTAAAGAAATACAAGCACTGCTTGTAAAATCTCTAAGCATGGGAAGCCCAGTCAAAGCCTTGTCAAAACAGCTCCTTCAAGCTATTGCGGCCCCGCTCGAAGATCAAGATCGGCATATCAGAGAAGCAGCAGTCGAAACGCTTCGACGCCAACCGGCGCTGTCAGAGCAGCTCCTTCAAGCTATTGCGGCCCGGCTCGAAGATCAAGATCGGCATATCAGAGAAGCAGCAGTTAAAGTGCTTCAAGGCCAATCGGCGCTATCAGAGCAGCTCCTTCAAGCTATTGCGGCCCGGCTCGAAGATAAAGACTCGCATGTTAGAGAAGAAGCAGTCAAAACGCTTCAAGGCCAGCCGGCGCTATCAGAGCAGCTCCTTCAAGTTATTACGGCCCGGCTCGAACATCAAGATTCGTATGTCAGATAAGTAGCAATAGAAACGCTTCAAGGCAAGCCGGCGCTATCAGAGCAGCTCCTTCAAGCTATTGCGGCCCGGCTCGAAGATCAAGATTGGCAGGTTAGAATAGCAGCAGTCAAAACGCTTCAAGGCCAGCCGGCGCTGTCAGAGCAGCTCCTTCAAGCTATTGCGGCCCGGCTCGAACATCAAGATTCGTATGTCAGAAGAGCAGCAGTTAACACGATTATAAGTCAACAAGCTTTATCCTTTCTTCCGAATCAATATTTGCAATCCTTTTATAGGAATTTGCTAGTGAGAAGCTTCGACGGACATTTAAGTTGGTATGTTATGGACAATATTTCCTATATCGCGCTAGGCATTAAAGAGGACTGTTCCGAGGGCTGGCAATATCGATTTACAGATGCAATTCGGGAAACGCAGAAAGACTTGGGCGTACCTTCCTGTCAAAATACGCGCATTTAGCTCGAGAAGATATAATACGTTTTTTTCAGAAAAAGCCGTTGCGGCTAATAACACATAGCTAAAACTTTTAATTTATATAATATTTTCCTAATTTCTTTGCCCTATGTCGGGTCCAAGGGACCAGTGTTAATTTATATCCTGAACTCGGTTCTGCCGACGTTGAAAATATTCTGTGGATTTCTGCCGCAATATTTGTAGTTCCAGTGAAAATCTTCGCCAAGCGCGGTGGGCGGTTTTCATTCCGCTGCTTCACGCCTGATGAATAGGTCCTCCTCCCTGCTTCGGCTGAGCTGAAGGGTTAATATGTGCATGCTACTTTACTCTTTTCGTGGAAAGGAGGCAGACTAGCAACCTGACTAGAAGGCTGTCACCAGGCCGCCCAATCAACCAAGTACCTAATGTACATATATATAACTTGCTTAACCACTGCTTCCGCTGTTATCCCTGCTGTCAAGTCTTCCTCGGGCTTTGCATCTGAGATTCCTTTACACCTTGTCCTGGCTGGCGCCCTCCGTATCGGCAATGCGGAAAACATACTTGACAGCGCTCGCCTTGCGGCCCTTGCCGTCCCGCAGGTTCTCCAGCGCCGACTAAACGCCTGCCAACCGCCTGACACGACTTCGTGCGGATGCGGCTCGAACCAGTCCTCAGCTAGCCCCTTGGCGAAAAAGCGGTAGATGAGGTGCCCAAAGTGCTTTCCGTAATTCGCGTCGTTGTGTACGTCCCTGACAATGGCGATGTTCCACTCGAAGCCCTTGGGCAGCTCTTCCTCGAGCTTTTGGACGGGGAGCACGGTCGTCAGCCTGCCCTCGGTTGTATCCAGCATCCTGCTTGCTACTAACCCCACGAGAACTCGCCACCAGAAGATCATCTGCTTGGGACGTTGAATTCAGAAGAGTGCTTATGTAAGGACCCCGCATTTCCTGCGGCCTGCGTGTACCACGGGCGGTGGGGGCGGCAGAATTCAATCGCATACCCCCTATTGCAGTCACATACAATACGGGTGTATTCTTCGTGCTACTTGTAGCTATCCTTACAAAACTACTTGTAGCTTTCAAGGCATGTCGTACTTTGTATAGGCGTATAATATATGACACTCAACCCAAGTTGCCCAGAAAGCGAGAAATGGTGGGCAAGGACCGTGACATCCCCACCGCAACCCGAAAAAAAAATTCAACCTCGATTTCAGCGGGCCTCTGTCCTGGTGGCGCCAGTCTTCATCTCGATCGGAGCCGCCCTCACCGGCTTGTTGTCATCGGGATGCTGAGCAGCCTCTACACCGTCTTCGTAGGCCCGACGCCAGTGCTCGAGTCGGACAGGGGGTCCTGGCATCTCCGGATAGTCCAAGTGGTACTGTTTGAGGAGGTGAGGCCCCTTGAATCCGGCAGCGTAGTACCACTCCTGGTCGTCGTCCCAGCCGAGCCATTTAACCTGATATTGAAGCTTCTTGTAGTAGGTACGCGAAGCCAGAATCTTCAGAACCTCCCATTCCTCCTGATCGTTTATTTCAGTAGGGGGAGCGTCCTCTGTTTGTCTCGTCAGTGGCCCGTGTTGGTGTGACGCTTTGCAGGGCTGGGCCTCTTG
This sequence comes from Monosporascus sp. MG133, assembly GCA_004155925.1. NCBI lineage: Eukaryota > Fungi > Ascomycota > Sordariomycetes > Xylariales > Monosporascus > Monosporascus sp. MG133. The sequence goes on along the minus strand of QJNX01000461.1, from coordinate 24,341 downwards.
GGCGGGGGCTTGCATATCTGGCTTTCAATTGCACCGTCCTCAGGCCTCTGCTTCGCGCAGCCCAGATCCTCAATCCAGTCTAGCTGGAAAGTCACTAGGTCGTCCACTATTGCAGTCTTGAGGACTGCGGTGCTAATTTTTCTCTCCTCGAAGTTGGCGGCAAAGCCCTCGCCAATCTCACTTCCCTTGCCGGAACCTTTTGAAGATGGAGAGTTGGTGACGCCGCACCGGCTCCTGCGGATCCGGCCTTGTCGCGGCCGGAAGACTCCACCATTCGAGCGAACCTGACGTCCAGTGGTTGTTCTGCGACGGATACTGGCTAGGGGAGCTCACTCTGCGGTGCTTGCGGGGTGGCGGGCGGAGGTCTTCATTGTCCCCCTCGTCCTGATCCCTTTCGCTGCCTTCACAAGGACAGTACACGTTCTCGTCCGTCGCCAATTCCGCTCTGTTGTACCGACGACCGCCTTGATGATATCGAGGCTTATTTTGGGAGTCGGTTTGGCGCGCAGCTTCGGCCTCGTCCTCGTTATTGGAATCGACGCCGAATGCATCATCGCGGGACTGACGGATCCCCCCCACGAACCGCAGGCCTCTTCGACCCGACTTCGGCATGGTCCAAGGCGATTCAACCCCATCGTCGCCGTCGCCTTCACTCACCGAGTCATAGCACGGCGTACTGTCTTGTTGCTTGCCATCACGCGGGCGCAGACGAGAAAGTCTGCAAAGGCGGCCTGGGCTGGGCGCATGTTGAGCCTCGACTCCTGGCGGTGTAGCGCGAGCTATTTCCTCCTCGGTGTTCTTGCCGCATGTAGCGTCCCCGGGATCGAATGCCTGCCCCGCCTTACACGAAGCATCGCGAGTTCCGCAGAAATCGGCGCGACTCTGTTGGGGTGCCGAGTCGCGGTAACCATATATGGCTGCTGGCCAACCAAATCGTCACTTTCGCTGGCTGCAACAGAGAGCCCGGGATCACGCTGCAAGCCAAGGGGCTGTTCAGCCCCGCCTCCAGGGGATGGGGAGCCGAGTTTCTCGTGAACGAGCGCGTCTCGTTTCGCATCGTAGGGTAGGGGTATCTGGTCGGCTTCACTTGCGGGGGGAAAGCGTAAAACTAGCAGCCCCTTGTTGGGAAGGACACTCAGGAATATCTCAGAGGAAATAAATCTTCCTAAGCAGAAGACTTACTCTAGATATTCGCTCACTCTGTCGCATGTTAATAATGGGAACACCAATAGTTTAATCTCATTTCGGGCTATACTCTCCGTAAATGCGAAACTCGTCATGTAGAAAGTTTTAGCAGAAAGCTCCACCAGAACGGTGGATGTATTGTTGTTATATAGGAAAGAATCCTGTGAATTACTTGGGAAGTTTTAAGGCATAACACAAGTCCCAGCCTGCCGAAGCATGCACTACTGTTCATCCTCCCCAATGGTGTTGCCCGTGGCGATTAGTGGTAGTAGTTAAGAAGGGTAGCTACGGAGAACGGCTGTTTCTATTAACGACACTCGAAGAGGTAGTAGGAACCGAGTAGTATCATTCGTATTTCAAACCTCAAAGATTATTGGAGTTTGTGCCATCTAAGCCAGAAGTTGGTCAACCGCCCCACGCTTTTCACCATCGGTGTGGCTTCACATTGGGCACCCCAAAGCTTCCCATTCGACCGCCAATTCTCATCAATCACAAGGGCGCTACGATGGATAAGCTCTATCGCCCCAGAAAAAGAGGTCGGATACAAACAAAGAGGCACCCTTCATTATCGATCATCTCCTCAGGGACTCTGGCCTTATTCTTCCGAGCGACAGCGATCTGAGCCAGGACGAGCAGAGCACTATTCAAACAGCAATCGAGCGCCACAAGACGAAATTCAAGCACTGGGCGACGAAGACCTCAGGCGATCGTCTGGTCTGTGGCCTTTCTTATCTCTTCAAAGCCTCCATCTTCCATAGAGCTCGTTGGCCGGGCTGGCACTCCCCAGGATTCTATGGCTTCTGGGCAAAAGCCAGAAAGTCCGCCCAATGGCCCAAACTCGCGGTCGAGACCTCCACCATCGTGAAACTTGCCAAGATACTCGTCCGGGCTCGGCAGGACTACATCTCGACAACCTCAGACACGGCTACCAAGCCCGAGAACCAGCTGAGCACTGAGATCCAGCGCTTTATCGATGAAGTGGAGGGGCAACCCGCCATCGAGGCGGTGGATAACGAACACCGAGAGAAGGCGGATGCAGGCGCGGGGGAATGCATCAAGACGGAAGAGTCAGACGTTGAGATAAAGGTGGAAGATCCCGACGACTGAAGTTACTTGTGATTTCTTGTGGATTTACGTGGGATACGGCGTTGAAGGCCAAGGGAATCTGGTTCTCCGTGAAGGATATCTCATCTCGCGTCTAGTCGCTTGCAGCAATGTTTCATGCATTGGTTTCTCTTTACGGTTATGGCAGCCTGTATTATAGTACGGGGGATTACATTTCCATTGATGCGCAGATAAACTAGGCCTCCCCACCATACGGAGCATAGAGAGTGCAACAGTTAGTCTGATCGCGAAGGAAGGTTGCATAAAGTGTGGAAAGTGTGAATTGTCCTGGGTAATTCGGGCTCTAGAGAGCGTTGACTAGAAAACCTCTACTATATATAATGTGGGAGCCCCGGAACAACGTTGTTGTGGGGTGCCTACAGTTCCCAGGGGCTTTGATGACTAAGCTAGTGACCCCTATTCTGCGACAGAAAGCTAGTTCGCATGATACAATTCCCAATGAGTTCCCTTTGACCTGTGGTACACGTGAGAAGCCATTATCCCCACCGACTAGTATTCACTCATTGGAAGGCGTAGCCTCCCGCGAGCTCTCTGTGGCGTCGTCTCCAAAGTTGATATAAGAGAGCACCTTCTGCAATTCGGCAAAGCTGCACCGTACGTTTCCTTCCTTCTCTTTGATTTCATCCAGTTCCTTTAATTGCTCCGTCAAGCGGCGGGCAATAGCGTGGTAGGCAGCCAAGAGCGTAGGCAGGCGCTGGGGCACAGGCTGCGCATTTGCCATACCCCCATGCTGGAGGTTGATTTGCTTCAAGATAGAGTCTCTGGTGGCAGAGGCATTCTTCCTGAGGGTATTAAAGTCATTATGCCCTGCCTCCTTGTCTAGTTTCGTCGCCGGTGGCGTTGTTGGCGATGAGGCCTCCTCCAGGAAGGGATCATCTGCTGATAGTGGAGGCTGCTTAGGGGCGGCGCCATGTGCAAGCCGAGTGGATCTTCTGAGAGTCTTACCAGAAGGACTTGGAGATTTCTGTGTCGATATCTGCGCTAGTAGAAGTGGCATGTCCCGGGTGGCGGGACCGTAAGTGTGTGGCATCGAAACTTCTCTCGAGGCTGTCAAGCTGTCTGACTGCGCTGGCTTCGGATGTGGCAATACCGCCGGACAGCCTTACGCGATTAGCTAGGGGAAAAAAAAAAGGCTAACCAAGAAATCGATAAGTTCTTGGTTCAGTTTAAGACCGAGCACCCGTGGGCTACGGACGACGACGATCCTATAAAGCATGAATCGTATCGAGTACTTAGATACCCGCTTCTAAGCAGATCACACAGGAACGACCAGGCTATTTTGAGCCGTCGCGACGATGACGACGATACGACATCCCAGCGTCTAGAAATAGGGGTTATCGCTACTAGGATAACAGCATACTGGAGCCGACAGAGAAGATGGACGGTATTACGAACATGTTTAGCATGTTCATTGAAGAAATAATTACGTAGACAAAGCGAGCAAAACAACCAAATATTGAAAAATTTAAAGGGCTTCTTCCTGCCCCCTCCTGAGGTAATGGACACATTTGCATGCGTTAAGGTGACACAGGATATTCGCGGTCCTCAAGGCATGGCACCTCCCGGCTGGTTTGGGAACTTGTGGCTGGTATGTTAAAGTTGTTGTCTTTCACATTGACTTAGATAAACATACTCTAGAATGAAATACACCCCAGTCGCAACAAGTAGATAACGGAGCCAGCTTCCTGTCAGATCTACAAACATCTCGGCGCACGGACATTTCAGAATCTTAGCTACACGGTACTTACGTTCAGTTAAGCTTATCCGGGAAGCAGGGCAGAAGTAATTAAAGCTGACAATCCAGAATATGTGCTGTATTCGTGGTTGCCAAATGCTATGGTGGGATTCGAGATCTTTGCTCCTTCCTTCCAAAAACCGATTACGGGTTCTGGCAGATAGTGTCGAATCATCTTGGACACACTATCGCAGGGGGCGGTGTTATCGAAAATGTTCGAAATTTACAATAAAGAGCAACTTAAATATAAGCCAACCCGCTCCCCTAGGACCTTTTGTTGCAAGGATAGTAGAAAATATGAAGTGAATATATTTACAAACCATACTAGAAATCAACGGTTAAATGAAAATTATAATAGCCCTTCTTCGGAAAACCGCATGGTATTAACTCTTCCCGAGCTACAGCCGATCACTACAGTAGAGCCAGACACCGCTGAGCATAATGGGCGAGAATCTGCTGGCAACCAGAACAAGTTGTCTCCATCTAAAGTAATCCAGCAACGATCCGTGCTGAGGCCGTAGCCAAGGCGGTGGCCTCGTCGATGGTCAGTTAGGGCTACAGCAGGCGTTGCGAAAGACCTGTTAACAGCATTGGTAGCTTTTACTGGTTCAGACAGACAATCGATGGAGATAATACCTGTATCGGTAAGGAGAGTCTGGCGTTCTTTATCAAAAGATAAGCTCCAAGAAACGGTACCAAGGTCGACTATTCGTAAACAGTCGCCTGTGACGGCCGACCAGATCCGGACCGTCTTATCGTCTGATGCCGAGGCCACGAGCTTCGAATCGTGCGAGAACGCGACCGAATTAACCGAATCGTTATGGCCTTCAAGCGTCTGCTGTAGCTCGCCCGTATCGGCCGACCAGATCTGCACCGTCTTATCGCCTGATGCCGAGGCCACGAGCTTCGAATCGTGCGAGAACGCGACCGAATTAACCGAATCGGTATGGCCTTCAAGCGTCTGCTGTAGCTCGCCCGTAACGGCCGACCAGATCCGGACCGTTTTATCGTCTGATGCCGAGGCCACGAGCTTCGAATCGTGCGAGAACGCGACCGATCTAACCGATTTGCTATGGCCTTCGAATGTCTGTAAGCACTTGCCCCAGTACATTCCTGCTTTTGGGTTGAGAGATATCCAGACAGGAGAACTATTTTGGAACATGTTACGTATAATACTTTTTTCCGGCGCAAATATAAGTGCCGAGCAGTATGTTTGGAGGGGCGCGTATTGTATTATTGACATGTTCGCAAGAATAAAGCGTATAGCATCGTCGAGAAAGCATGGTAATTGTGCGCAGCTTCCTGTCTAGGTCAAATTAGCATATCAGTCCCGTAGCACTTGGCTAGGTAATAATGTACCTGGACGAGTAATTTCAATATTTTGATGCTTTGAAGACTTTCCGAGGCCTTTCCTATAAGGCTTAACGCTTCTAGCCAGTGAAGGAAATGTCGCTTGAAGAAATTGTGGACTTGGCCACCATCATACGCACAATCTACTGCTTGCTGCGTATGGTAAACCCAGTACTGACATGCATACTGGACTTCTGGTCGTAGATTGTCGCTTATTATCTGGGGATCGATAGATGACTGAGGAGTTCCCGGCCGCCGTACTCCGCAGATATCTGTCCGAAGAGCTTCGTCCATTACGCGCAGACATTGCGCAGCCAACTGCTTATGGGTTTCCTTCTCGTTCACCCAGAACAGGTTTTTGTCGCTTTTCTCAGGGTCCAAAAGGAAGTCGCGGAACGAGAGGTGTAACAGCCTAACAGGTGAGTTTGATGACAAAGGGGCATCCAGCACCGAATGGAGTAAGTCTACTCTATCTTCGACAGTATCTTGCGCCATATTAAGCATTCGCGCTAGGGCCGAAGTTGAAAGAGGGCTCGCAAGAACGACGATCGAGCCTATAACGTCTCGAAATTCTTGGAGGGCCTTACTTATCTCCCGATTGGATAGACCGACAAGCATTTGGTCCAACACGGGTAGATACGTTGCATCTAGTTTGGAATGTTGACTTTTGGTTCGATGCTTCAGAATCTCTAAAAGTTTCCTGTTAGGGTTGCCGCTTTTGCGATCAGCGAGGAAGCGGCAAGCTGTCGCAGCGAAGATGAAGAGGGGAATGGCCATCTTTACGAGGATCTGTATATCTGATTGCTCGGGCCAATGTGATGGCAATTGTCTATCTTTTGACACAGAGCAATTATAGTCGTTTCTGATCTTCGTAAGCTCGTGCTTGAAATACGCGAATAGGTCGTGTTCAATCACTGGTTCGGGTATTTTGTGAAGAACCAAGTCTTGATAAGTGCCCTTGACGGCGTTAAAACCGAGACGAATAGGCAATTCGGGCCTGCTGGTTATGAATATTCGTATTCGTGGTGACCGTAAAGCGTTGGCGCGAGAGAGCAGATTGATAATAAGTTTGACATCTTCGTCCCGCTCGCACTCGTCTAAGGCGTCGATGACAATAACAAGGGTGTCGGTTTTCCAGGTGTCTTGAGAGATTTTAGACAGAGGCATCAGGACAAGGGTTTCGAACTGCTCTCGGAGTGCTTTTCCAATTATATTCTTATTATTGTTAAGAGCATTTTGGACGTGCAACGCAAGGGCCGGCACTCTCTCAACTAGCTGAGCGGCGATCGTAGTAAAAAACTTGGATATCCCTCCTCGATCACCTTCGCCCCTCTTGAAGAAGAAGCTGGCACCGAGCTGGCCGCCCTTAGAGAAGGAATGTGCCACGGTGCGTGAGATGGTTGACTTTCCTGTGCCAGCCATGCCGTTCAGCCAGAAGATGGCTGCAGCTTGAGGGTGCTTTGCCCATCTGGAGATATCGTGTAGAAGTTCGACTCGAGTATCCTGGAGGCACGTCGGATTGTGTTCTTCGGCGTGAGAGTCGAAGGCTGCTCCTTCAGCGACCGGGAGTTTATCGAGCACCGTCTTCTGATCCATGTCAAGTAGAATAGCACTGCGATATGTTCCTATTAGCGGCCGTTAATAGCAAAAGAGATAAATAACGATACTTACGTCTGATCCACCTGTAGACTTAAAGAGATCATTTGCGTACATCGCGTAAGATCTTGTACTATTTTTTCGATATCCTTACTTTTGAATAGCCATTTCAAAGCACGGAACCCAAATTGTTTCATTGCCTGACGTCCTTTGCTGGGAGTCAATTCGTGCTCCAGCCTTTCAAGCTGCGACTGACTATCCTTAAGAGTGTCGCCTAACTTTTGGGATGTTTTGAGCTTTGCTCCTCTGGGACTATTGACGAGGTTCTGAACATCCGTCGAAGTGTTCTTTAGGCGGATAACTTCTTCATGGATACGTATGATATCATCTTTAGCGTGCTTGACGTCCTTGGAGTATTGCAGGCACAGAGAAGCGACCTTGGCTGACAGGTCAATAACTGCGATGGCACTCGCAGCGACTCCGAGTCCTTCAGCCATCGCAAGTTGGGTTCCACGGCGCTGTTAAGCCGTAACCGGCACGACGTTCGATAAAGTAGCGGTTTAGGGGCTTGGAGACGATGAGTGTAGTGGGAAACGGTCGGCGTGATGTTCGGTAAACTGTTCGTCCGCTCGTGGTAGGTGGGCATCAGTCGGCCTGAATATTTCGCGGTCGATTGGACTCCGAAGGAGCAGAGCAGAAATGCTCCTCATCGATGTGGTTCACTGATGAGGCTGCGCCAGTCATGATATCTGCAGGTCTACTCAATCAAATCATCTCGCCTGAGGCAGCAGACATGCGTACTTGCAAAATATCTGGGCATAGTTATGAATTGTGTGAAGCTGGTGGTCGTTGTAAACGCCCAGCCTCTCGGGGGGGCGGGGGGGCTGCACTCGCGCTAGGTACAGTACAGTAAGTAGGTATGGGGGCGTCGGTAGGGCAGGGGCGTGGTAGCGCGTGGTGGTACTTAGGGCGTGGAAGGGGGCGTGGTGGAGCACATCGTTTTTCGCGAACAGACTGCTTACTTAAAACGTCATTCCGTTAAACTCCACTATTGCTCCGCGCGACACAATCTTGCGTATCTTCTTCCAGGCGCCGCAAATTATACGGAAATGCCTCGTACAGCATGAACAGATCTCCACCGGCTAAGTATTTCGAGGAGCCGATTTTGCGAGTCCGCGTCGAGTCGCACTCGATCCAGGTCTTCGTCTCTCCCCTTCAATAGCGACGATATCGTGTTGGATAACAGACTTGACCCTGGAGGAAGCCGGGTGTGCTTCATTCCCCGTGTCTCCGTGTATCCACCAAGGGCTTGCCTGAGCTCTGATTCATTTCGTGGCGTTCGGGCGACGATTCGGAGGTTACGCAACGTCGTTTGGTTGACGGCGCAAGAGTCTGGTTGTCGAGAATCCCAGCGTCTTTCCTGATGCTCTTCCTCATTTGGGAATTAACGATAACCACTCAGGATTTCGCCCCTTGAGATCTCCCACCCAAAACCACAGTCCCACGCAACCCAGAAGTCGATGATACCGTCCCATTCTTTTGCCTTTAGAGCCGTACGGTTGACGTAGACGACCGGCCCCACCCCTTTCGTAAACAGCCCTAGCAAACCTCTTCACCATGTCTATGACACCTTTGATGCGCAAGGTGGTACCAAGAACAAGGCGGACGTCGGGATTCCCTATAACAGATTATGTCTTTTTAGGTCCGTAATTACACTAGCCCGTAGATGGACTTTGTCGTAGAGTACGATATCGGGCGGGAGCGCGCCAGGGTTCGACGTATGCTCTCTACGTGCTATTCGAGCCCTAGATATGCGGGAACATGCTGGGCAGACTGGTTGCCTCCCTGGCAAAGTGACAGCTTCTCGCTCGTCATAATCCCAGCTAGTCCGCATGCCGCAGTATTATAAGCAACGTAAAACGCGGAGGGTACCATGCAGCTGGACGCATTCGACACCCCTTTCCCCGCGTCTCGTACCAACACCACGCTTAAGACAGGTACAGAGGCCAGCTCTCCGTTCTATATCGTTGATGTTTTGCGTATAAACCCTGACGAGCTGTCCTCGTACGCACCGTTCGCGGATAGAATGGTATATCGATATCACCTCGAGCTTCCTTGCGGACTGCCGGAATGTAATATGATACCTGAGAAAATAAGGCCGAGTCATCTCGCAAGATAGTGCTGTTAAGTGAAAAAGATCTCTTGTGTTAGTCTTCATTGTCTTGACCCCTTTTGACATTCCATCGTGTACATGATAATATCGATCCATAAAACGGCAATGCTAGATAAAATACGTATAACGCAAATAGGAGGGACTGGCCCACTGGCTGGAATGCCTGCATTCGTGTTAATGCCGGCACCTGTGACTGCTAGCATGTTCGTAAAAGCGTAAAACAGCATCCGCGATCATCTACAACTCGGGTGCAGATTTTGGCCTGACTCGAGCCAGGTTCGCCCTTCTGTGCCCCTTTCCATCGCCCGTGGTCTTCGAGCAGGTAAGTAAACGGTTAAAGAGAAAAAAAGATCAAGACGTAAGAGAAAGTAGGTCAGCCGGGAAAGTGAAAAATAGGAGTTGAGTGCCCTATAAATATATATACCTCGCCACCGAGGCAACTCAGTCAGGTCCTAAGGGCCAAGGATGCCAGGGCGGCGGTACCTGTCCTCCTCGAGTAGTTGGGGACGCACTCCGCCTTTGGAACTCCTTTGCACGGATGACTTCCTGGGAAGTCACTTTTACGGCCTATGGGCCATGGCCTTGCAGGAAGGTGTTCCCACCATTAAGCCCCTTCCTGCGGCCGCCCCTTTAATACCTCGGAAGTCTTGGCTTTATGGCGTGCTTTATACGATCGCCTAGGAGCGCCAACACCGGAGCAAAAGGAGGCACTCGGATCTTCCGTTTCTAAACCCCTGGGCTTTAGCACCATCGGGTTAAGCCACCTACTATGCTTCGTATGATGCAACAGAAACAAAAAGTTGGCTACATGGTGTCGCCGTCTTAGTAGACCTTGGGAATAAAGGCTGCTTATGGCGTCTGACAAGGACGGGTGTCGGCCCGGAACGCCAGCTGCAATAAAGGAAATGTTAAGCAGTGTATGGAGCTATGACTCGATGCCGAATATCGTCACATTTTAATACCCTGTTAGATTTAGTATTTAATATCTCTATTTACAGTCGCCAAGATATGTAGCGTTAACATCTAAACAAGAAGCTCTTACAGTTATAAAAAAAGGTATGATAACGTTTAACGACATAGTACGAGAGCGAACGTTTATTCGTCAGGGATTCCTACGTCTCCGGCCTTAAACTCCCACAGCACGTACTCATAGTATTGAATATTTCCTTGGGATCTTCGCTATCGAAGACGTCGTTTGTCGTCTTAGATCAAGCTTAAGAAACAGCGACGCCTGGCTCGAACTCGCAGCCCTGCTTAAGACAGCTATAGGTTCACTGTTTCTTAGCGCCGGTATCGTCAGTTCGTTGAGGCGAGCTATTTCCTCGGGAGCCTTCTTTTAAAGTGTGACTAATCGTTCCTTAATGGGCTCAGGCTCTTTAGGGCTAGGCCAGTAATTCAAGCTTATCTTGGAATATAATAGCAATAATCCAACATAGCCGTTATTGAGGGGGTATGGAACGGGTTGGTCTTGCATAAGCCGTCATGTCGGCCCCTGCTTGGTTACTTCAAGTTATGACGTATTATAGTGGAAAGAAATAGAAGATTCGAGCGTTCTTTTTCGTATGGATGAGCCATGCTACATGAAGTACGCCATAACGCCAAGGATCGTAACGGATCATCGCCGTGCCAGAGCTATTGTCGGAATTCAGGGGTTCCGCACGGTCAAGCCCCTTTTCCGAAACAGATCCGCGATGATCATACGTTTCCATTATTCATCCCCTGATTGATAATGGAAATAATTGATTAATATAGGAATAATATGCTTAATAATAAGGTTTTTCACGAATATATATAGCCCAACATTTCCCAGGCTGTTGCAGAAAGTCCGTAGCTTAGGTATAGCGAATATACAGCATCTGCGACACACCTTGAGAATTCTTCCTTTCTTGATTGAGTTCACCCTGCACATTTTACCATACTAAACCTTCTAGGGTAACCTCATTGCTTCCTATAGGGTAGCCTCACCTTCTGTCGCAGCGTTTCTTACAATCTTTTCGTATATTAAAGTGATGCGGGCGTGATTTCCGAGTAGTCCCACGGACCCTTTCGACGCCTTCTGGGACAGGAAATGGCCCCGAATACACAGTCGCATGTCGAAGACCTACACATGCCGTTAACCAGAGTTAAATAATAGTTCTCTAACCCTATTTACATAATCCATATCTAGCCCAAGCATCTCGTTCATTCAGGCTCTCACCCAATATCGATATTTTATAGAAGGTCAGCGTAAGTCGGAGCCGACATATATAGGGCCGCTTACCCTTTGCACTTAGCTCCCAGAACAAAGTAATTCTTCGTACCTTTACTTTGCGTTATAAAGACAGCTCGAACAGTTCCTTGATGTAGGGTAGTTGGCCTGCGATACCGATATCAGTGGCAAATAGGAGGACTGTTCCGTATTGGCCAAGTGGTAGGGTCCTGCCGTAGGGCCCTCGATCAAGGCCCTATACTCGCGCTGCCTGTGTGTCAGAAGTTTCCTGGTAAAGCCTCGCCGGGGCTGAGTAAGCAGCACGATCACTCGCTGACCAGTCGTATCCGTATATGTCCAGCAGACTTGGAACGGGTGAAACTTTAAGGCTGAAAAAGTTGATAGGCCCCATAAGCTAAGATAAGCGAATTACCCTGCCTTAAATTCCCGTGGGCGCGCCATTCGTACGCGAACCTTTATACCGTCGCCCAGTTTCTAGACAGCAGCCCTACTTTGGCCCCTGCGAAATACGCTTAAGTAAACGATATTAAGAAACCTGAAAAGTCTGGTAAAGGCGAAGATAATACAGTAAAGCAAAAGGTATAAACAGGGTCTTTCTTGAAATAGGACGAAGGGAGATGAAACCACAGCGCAACCATATTTGCCGAAGCTAATAACGTATAAGCGCTAAAGAAGAGCTCGAATACCCAATGTTAAAGAAGGGGGGATACGGCGATTGCTCCGATAAAACAGAATGCCTGAAACGCCGTTAATAAGAGTAGTAGTAATAACGTCAGTCCACATACTTACGAGGACTTCAGCGAGTTTACTTGGAGGCTCGCTCCTTTGTCGCAGGGCAAGAGCAGTATGTAGGACGACTTTAACGGTAAATATAACCCCAAAACATGCATGAAACCTAAAGTAACGATCGTGAAGAATACCGCAGATGCTGGCAACGTAATTCGTGTGCGCCCCCAGGATATTGGTATAAGGTTGACGAGGGCTACGTGCCCAAGGCGCCTTACCACCTTACCGATGTTTGCCATTGCGGACACCGGCGTACAGGCCGTTCGCAGTAAGGAGGCAACAGAATACAGCGGCCTCGTATCTCAATATGAGCGCCTCGCCAGACAGCCAAGTGGGAAGTAAAGGGTTGAATAGTCAGTTAAGATCATGGCTAACGCGCTCGCGGAGCCATCCGGCCGCGGAGAATACCAGAGGAACCAGCAGGAATACAATAACTGCCCCTAAACAGGCTCCGTAATGCTCAGTAAGTTCCATGAAGGGCGATCGCGGGTAGGAACTTGACCGATGTGTAAGGAGAAAAGGGGTCTTTTCAAATGGCTAGGCGAGCCTGACTGGTGGACGGATTCGTCCTCATGGCATGCTAGAATCGGACGTGAGCGGAGGTATTAAAGTCTGCCCTCCAGCTCGGCTAATAAAGTCCATTTCCACGATAGCGAGCAGCTTAGAGTCGACAAGCAGGTGAACGCTAATACCATGACCATACCAGACGACACATCGCGGCCGAGTCTCGCCGGGCTCAGACCCGCCATAATATGTTTGCCGCCATCGTCCACTGGCTTTGTATTGCCGGTTGCATCGCCTTTCCGGGAGCATTCGAGTCTCTGAATATACTAGGTATTATCAACAGGCTTATGACAGGGAGAGCGGTGCAGTTCGTCACCCGTAACGTCCCACTCTTCTACATCGCCGTATTTTCAGGCTTGCTTGGTGGTCTTGGGTTACAGAAGCTTGTGGCTCAAAAAGCCCGCTTTGATTGATTACCTCACTTTGCTGTGCGCTGGAAAGGTTTCCCCGGGCCGTTCGTAATCAATTTCAGCACTATTACACACACACACACAGTTTATTACGCCCGGCGGCTAGGCCGAAAGGGCAACTATCACTGATCTATTAATACATTTCCTAAAGAGCTTTGCTATTTCTGCAGTGGTCCCACTTTTTACATCTGCAACCACCTGCACCTGGCACAACAATTGTATGCACCCTGCAATTACAGCCCCCTAATGGTGCCAGGCATTCAAATGCCCAGCTGGGCCGTGTCTGATACGGTTGACCTAACTGACGATAATTAACTGCTCTATAGGGTTGCAAAAGTGTTGCAAAGGTTTTATAATACGTTAGTTTCTGAGAAGCATTGTTAGCATAGCTGAAGTTTATTATAAGTTTCGTTAATAAGGGCGTACCTTGATAAATTAATTGAAAATGGGTGTGATTTGCCAGTGTTTTATAATGGGGTGGGAGGTCTTTGCGGGAAGACTAGCTGCGAACTGGCAGGTGTGCCAGGTGGAATGCCAGGTGGAAGTGGGGCCATTGCAGAAATAGCAAAGCTCTTCCTAAAATGGATCTGGACTCCTCCTGTCAGCTAGCAGGGGGGTGCGCTAGCACCCCATATACGGAGAGTTTCCCTCTGATCGGAACGTATATGTTCCGAGGCTAGATTACATTAAAGTGCAGTGCGCGTTTTAGAGCACCTGCAACTGGTCATACAATACAACACAACTGATGTCCCCTTTATCTGACACTTGTACCTTAAAAGGACATCCAAGCGAGATGTGGCGCCGCAAGACTCAGGCGCTATATTGCGGGGTCGTCAAGCGCGTTGCTGCTCGATCTTCTCCCTCATCTGCGTTTTCTCTATATCGTCAAGGCTACAGGGGCTTGTGTCCCACATCGCCAGCGCTTCCACCCATCTACGGCAATTGCATTATCCCTCGTATGTAACCTGCCGAACGGTTCCACAATTAAACCTGCTATAGCACGGCAAACCACCGAAGCAAACGCCAGCACTTGCTACCCCGACGACAGCATACCTCCCTAACCTACGTCGACGGAGATAGATTCCGGGCTTTGAATCGATCGGTATTTACATCCGCCTAATTTATGTCTCGAACCTTTCCCGAAGTCCAATCCGAGGTCCTACTAGGCACGTCCGCAACGTATTACCGTCATCCATCGACTTAGAGGTTAAACATACGCTACTCGACTTTCCTCTCCGTCCTGCCGATACTTTAAGCTGTAAACGAGATTTGGCAATACGTCTTATTAATGTAAAGACACGGAAATTGGAAAGCTTTGTCGGCAAAGGAGTTCCACCGTACGCCATATTATCGCATACCTGGGGAAAAGACGAAGAAAAACTGTCTTTCCGCGATATCCAGATAGGGAATATTAAGAAAGCCGGAAAGATCAAGTTAGAGGGATGCTGCGAACAAGCCAAGAAGGATAACCTCGGATACGCTTGGATTGATACCTGTTGTATTGACAAAACCGACGCCGTGGAGCTTAGCGAGGCTATCAACTCTATGTTCCGATGGTATCGGAATGCTTCCATTTGTTACGCCTATCTTTCTGATGTTCCTTCGGGAGATAATCCTAAGGACCCGGGGTCCAGGTTCCATTCTAGCCGTTGGTTCCGACGAGGATGGACCTTACAGGAGCTTCTCGCCCCCGAGATATTACATTTCTTCGACCAAACATGGACGTCCATAGGAACAAAGGCGGAAATGTGGGAAAGTATCAAAAAGATTACGGGTATTCCAAAAAAGTTCCTGCTCAGATGGGTGGAATTATATAAGGCGAGTATAGCGCAACGTATGTCCTGGGCCGCGAAACGAGAAACTATAAGAGAAGAAGATATTGCCTATTGCCTCCTAGGGATCTTCGATGTAACAATGCCCATGATTTACGGCGAGGGCGACAAAACCTTTGTCCGGCTACAGGAGGAAATAATGAAAAAGACGAGCGACGACTCTATTTTGGCATGGGGTCTTTGCCATACGGAATCCGTACCGAGCATATCAACGGACGTCCTTTCGGGGGGGGTTCTGGCCACCGCTCCATTAGATTTCGCGAACTGCGAACGCATCGTGCTAAGGAAAGAAGATGTTACGCCCGTCAATACAATCGAAATTTCCGGTGGCCGTCTCCGGGTGCACCTTTCTTTACATACAACCTCGGCTGGCGAGATATACGGCTTGCTGAACTGCGGTCCGGAGGACGATACAGCAGTTGTTATGGAAGTCCCCCTCAACAAGGCTATATCCGGCGTATCCGACGAGTACCTTAGACCGCAAGGACGTTGTCTCGTCTTACTTTCCAGGGCTACGTCAAGTGTTTTAACTAAAACCATTCACATCCGGATAGAACGTCAGAGCGGGACGTACAAGGTAATGAATAGGCGGTATTGGTTCTATGTAGACGGACATGAGAATATCAACCTGGAGCTGAACGAGGACGACGTTTATCCCCCCGTCCGTTGGGAAAATGGCCGTGCCATGATTGCGGAGGCGAAGGACTCGGACGAAAATATCATACGACGATATTTGGCTCGATTCCGCACTCAAGAAAATGGATCTCGAGACTTCGTGGTTATGCTCGAGTTTAAGATACAGGGATCGCAAACACAAGCTCGATGCCATGTCCTGACAGGGCCCAGAGATACCGCTTTACAGGATTTGTCACAGAAGCTTATTTATATGAGGCCGGAAGCATTTGGGAAACAGAGCGCCAGAAACGGCACCCTTGACGTAGAGGTGACAGTGAAAGAAGAATACGCTGCGCGGGAGCCAACGTTCCTTGTCAGGCTAGCTCGAGCATCTAACTTACCGGTGGCCACTGTGGACGCGACCTGGGAGTTACAACTAGTAGACCTGAGGCTCGAATGCGTAAAGATTTTGCAAGAAGAAGGCCAAATCCATCTAGACATGGAACGATTGGACCGGCAGGTGGAGGAAAAGAAAGGTACGTAGAAGAAAACCCAAGAGACTTGAGTAACGAGAGGAGATTACTGATCCGTGAGCGAGAGACAGAGACTCAACAAGTGGATCAACTTGTTCGTAAATGGAATGAAGTTAGGCAACAGCAGTATAAATTGTTATTGAGACGAGTATCAGAAATACAACAGCGCCTAGATAAGCTTCACCCGAAACCAGATGCCGGGAACTGGTTTGAGACAATCATCAAGACGCTGCTCGATGGAGGCAAAATTGACTGCGGTTTGAAGGATGTGGGAGATTCCGGCTCTGACAGTCCGCAGCTATTGAGGGTGCCGGAGAGTGGACATAATATCGGCGGCCAGACACCGTTGTTGTGGGCAGCGGCGAACGGGCGCCTTGCTGTTCTTAAACTGCTGGTTGAGAAAGGCGCCCAGCTTGAGGCGAAAAGCAACATTGGCTGGACGCCGCTGATGTTCGCCGTTCGGTATGGGCACGAGGCTGTGGTTAAACTGCTGGTTGAAAAAGGAGCCCAGATCGAGGCGAAGGATAAGGATGGCTGTACGCCGCTTATGATCGCTGCTCGGCATGGGCAACAGGCCGTGGCCAAGCTGCTGGTTGAAAAAGGCGCCCAAATCGAGGCGGAGGATAACAATGGCTGGACGTCGCTTATATTCGCTACATGGCAGGGGCATAAGGCAATGGCTAAGCTGCTAGTTGAAAAAGGCGCCCAGCTCGAGGCGAAAAGCAAGAATGGCTGGACGTCGCTTATAATCGCTGCTCGGCATAGGCAAGAGGCTGTGGCTAAGCTGCTAGTTGAGAAAGGCGCCCAGCTGAAGGCCAAAAACAATAATGGCAAGACGCCGCTTATGGTCGCTGTCCAGAATGGGCATGAGTCCGTGGCCAAGCTGCTACGCTACTCCCATTTCGAATCAGAGTGTCACCCTCCCACTTAGCTTCTGAATCATACACTTTTTTTGCAAGACAACAGTCAACTTTCGATATTATCGGACACAAGCGTGTATTAAGTATCGGGGTCAAAACAGTGGTTGTTGTTGTAGTAACCATGGAGTCCTTGGACTACGTCGGTCAGGGCTTATACTAATTAATATGACTGGTGCAGTCCCCAACCTAAGCCACAGGTAATCTCCGTGGCGTCCTGTCTATCTTAGGACCCCTGATATCAACAGTTATCTGACAGATACCCGCGGGTCCTTTTTACTTTCGCTAAGGACCCATGGGTAATTTTCGATGGGTGGTTCCTCCCTCACCCTCCCTCACCCTACGGTTGACCAAGACCAAGCTCCGCTTCCTATGCGATTAAGGTACCGCCAACGGGGTAACCGCGATCGTCGCCGCGGATCCCGGAGCACGAGTGGGGTTCGGGGCCGGCATAGCACCCGACTGGTTCTACCGCACGGTGTGCGAATATTACCTCGAGGCGATCTGTCTCTTCCCGGGCTACGTCGCGAAAACCCCGCACGGGGGCCGCCTTCTGCTGAGGTGCTTTCACGTTCCCGAGCAGATTTAATGAGCCGTACGGCAGCTCCTAGTCCACAGGTTGATAGAAGTATGGGGCGAGGGCTACAGGATCCGGGTCACCGACCCTGGAGGGCGATAGTGCGTGGAATGTTAAGGACGAGTGTCACGTTCGGATCGGTGATGTACCTTCTCACCGTCAAGCCGCCCGGCAAAGACGTCGTGTGCGCTTTACCCTGTACCCTACGCGCCGTGGCTCCCTTGATCCAGCCAAAGAGCGGACACACCAGCGGGCGGGAGCGCGACGAGGCCATGACAACGGTGAAGGGCATAAGCCTGCCGGCCGCGTTGACAGGAGATATGCTGGCACACAACCTCGCCGCCGTCTTGGCGTGGCTGGAGCCGGCGACACTGCCCCTGTTGCCAGTATGGGAGTGAGCGCTTGATCCCGATCCAGTGCTCCAGCTAGCCGCAGAAATTTCCAAGTTCGATATGGCCGCGCCTGACCAGGCGGGTGCTGGTCCGCTCTTGCACGCATTAGCGAAGATGACCACATCGCTAATGGGTGCTCGTTTCACCCGCTGAACGCGTACCTTTTCAACTTCGCCTATGTCGAGGTTGCCGCAGATAAAGAGCAGTGGACGGCGGGAGACGTCTGTAGTCAGCAGACCCTGCATGTCGACGAGGACAGTTTCATCAGCATGCCTCTTCTGCTTGAGGGCATCAGCGAGGGTGGCGAGGATCATCGCGGCGCGTATATCATCTACAAGACACTAAGGCGTCTTTCTGATGGCCGCTATGTCATTTCCGACCCATCATTTATCCCGACGATCCCGTAGAATGTCTGCAGATTTTGAACACTTTTACAAGGTTGCATTTAATTTTCCATTGTTTCTTTACACTGCGATTTAAAGAACGCCATGGTAAAAGAGCGACAATACATCCATTTTATAGATCCTGAACTGCTGCTCCCTCGTCCAGCTTCAACAAGCATCTCGAAGGCTTCGATCAACTCAAGTGTTTCGGATGTTGTTACCTAAAATTCCAGCCCGATAACCCCAGCCTCCCCAACTGTTGCCATCCCACGACTGATGGTAAAAAGCATTGTCAACACCAACAGCAAACACATCAAGCCAATTCACACCCCCGGAAACAGCGGAAGGCGCGCTGAAGAACCTGCTATCTCCTCGTCTTGCCCATTCTTCCCAGCTGTTCCCGTTCCACCGTCTCTGATAGACAGAGTTGTCGGTCCCAAGTGCAAAGACATCCAGTCGATTCGGTGCCCGAGATACACAGCTGATATCGCTTATGATTGTACCGCCCAAGGATTCCCAGCCACGCCAGCTAATTCCGTCCCACCATTTATGCAACAGTTCATTAGCGACCCCCTTTGCAAATAAGTCCAACCGATTTGGGCCCCAGCTAACGGCACAGATCGGCCCCGTCAGGTTACCGCCCAGGCTGATCCACTCACTCCAGTTCCCGCTCCACGACTTGTGGAGGCAGGTGTTGTCGGTCCCGAGGGCAAAGATATCAAGCCGGTTCGCATCCCAGCTGACAGCTTCAATACCACTGATCAACCATCCACCCAGGTTCGGATGTCCACCCAGGTACTCCCATTCAGCCCACCGGCTTCCATCCCACCAAGTATGCCAGCCGCCCATATCCGCTCCTCGACCAAACAAATCGATCCGGCCAGGACCCCATGTAACAGCCTTAATAGAGCTCGTAAAGGATCCTGCAAGGTTCTGCCAGTCACTCCAGCTGCTGCCATCCCAAGAGGTATGATAGCAAGAGTTTTCACGACCAAGGGCAAAAAGGTCAATATGGGTTGGACCCCAGCTCACTGCTTCAGGGAGGCTGTACCACCCTCTGACCGGGAGTTGTTGCCATACCCAGCTGCTGCCATTCCACCAGTAATGGTACATATTGTTGTCAGCATGTGCGCTGAAGGAATGGACGCGAGTAGGGCCCCATGAGAGAGTTGATAATTGCTTGGACACAGAGCCGGCTAGCGTGGCTGTTGGGATGCGACACGTTGGACATCAGTCAGCATGGGGTTATCTCAGGCACAACTGGGGTCAATGACAAACTCACTATGCAGGAAGAGTCCCCACAAGGAAAGGACGGCGGACACAACATTCAAATGCATGCTGGGCTCTGCAGGCTCTTGTGAGGGATAAGTAGAACAAGGATCGTGTAGAGACGAGAGTGCCTACTGTTATTCCCTCAAAGTTGCATGGAGTAGACAATGTAAGATGGGCAATATGATCAGGTCAGACTGTTCAACCGTGGTGAAAGGGTCCTATTTATCCTTGTTGGGATACTGGGAAAAGGAGAGTGAGAAAGATGTTGGTGCTATTCGGTTTGAATCTCGGCCGAGATTATACGTCGAGGGAAATGATCAACATGCTCACCTTGCAATAATGTTTGAAAGCAGTAACTGTAGTTTGAAAAGGCTAGACGTAATTGCCTACCTTGAGTTGCATTGAAATGCAGTAATGATATGTGTCTATGCATGAGAATATTACGGTAAGATATGCCGAGTTGTACGATATACCACCTGGACGTAATATTGAAAAGTGATGTAGCTTTCCACCAGTGCCAATAACGATACATAAGCCGTCCCGGAAAGGGGGGGATCCCATTCAGGAACTTCAGCTTGCGCAGACCGCGCCACCCTTAATTCCGTAACGCAATCCCAGCACCACTCCTCCCCCTTCTGTACCCCTGTATGCACGCCACTGTGGGGTATATAGGTTTTCGACCTCTTTACTCTGAGGTCACAGGAACAGCTTCGGGTACTGTAGCCATTCTCGGGATTGATGGGTTCCCTAGATATTCTTGCGTCTGCACGACCGCCTTCACTACACCCAGAACATTACGTTTAGGACTGACACCGAATCGCCGGACCAATCATTGGGGAGCATACTTATAATACGGGCGAGATACCATAATGCGTCTTTCAATATTTCGCTGCGCATGTACTGCGTCCCCAGCCTTTATTATTATCTACCGCTTGGGCCAGAAGAGCCGGCATGTATGTTGGGCTGTACCGCCGGTTCTGTGTCCAACCCCACAAGGTTGAGGCTCCTTCCTGGGGTCATTAACGCTGAGCAGTCGGAAGTCGTTTGTGTGGGGGAGTAGCACCCGGCGGCTGAGGACCACTCGAAGCCTTGCTGGAGTCCTAGCTTGCCAGAGATATCTTGCAAGGTAGCTTTAGAGACGGTACGGTAAGCGTTCGTGACGGGGCCAATGAGCTTTTTTGCTCACGTCTAGTTAATATTACCGGAGGCGCCGGCAATGTACAACAGCTATTCGATAAAGTGAAGGTCGAACGCATGCCGGTCCAGTTTTGCGTTCTGTAGGTTCCGCAACCATGTAGGGGTCAGGTCAGCCTGGGCAAGCCGTCCGAAGTTGAATCGGGACCCGAGTCCTACACCAAAGATGATTTATTCATATTGCTTTCGGGAGATACCGCCCGAGCAGGGTACTAGTCCTACCTTCGTGGCCTCTAGTGGAATCGCGTCCTGATTAAGAGCGGAGATGCTACAGCGTGTGCGTTCGTGGTAGTTAGAAGCAAGCCTCAGATCTCTTCCGAGATTGTCGATGACTACGGAGATGATAAGTGTATTAAGGTCAGAAGCGTTGTAAAGAGCCTCGTTGACTCGAGCACCGATCCAGTCGAAAGACTACCGCGTAAGTGGGAACCGATTTAGGCTGCGTCCTTACGATGATGTCATACTGGTCATTATAAATCCATCGTACGGCGAGCAAGCTGACAAGTGCTCGATTGACTTCGTCGTATTTGGTTCGTATAAGACGCCAGAAGGAGAGACAGCCGAAGGGCGCGTTGGCATTGCTGTCAGGATACAGTAGGCGCGGGTAAGGCGAGCAAGCTTCTCATAGCAATTCTGTTGGATTAATTAGCTTCAAAAAATTCTTCGTCCGCAAATGGTGAAAATTGCCTAAGTGTGGTTGCTTCGGGATGCGACAGAGCGGGACGTCGGCTGTGAATCGCTAAGTATGGAGGTACGAGGAGACCTGATCAAATCTAGTCCGAGATCTAGCGAGTTTTCTAAAGTCGTGAGGCCTCTATGGCGAGATGAACTAGACTAGGGTGTACTCGAAGCTACAGGGTTTTCTAAAGCCTTAGCCATAGCTGCGCCACAGATGCAGCCACACCCCAGAAATGGGGCCTGATCCAATGAGTTAAGGGAGTTGTATATCCAGCCGCAGTGCCTATAGAAATGCGCGCGTCCACTTGCACCACCATCACCACAACTTCACGAAAACCCACTGCTGCTCCTATCAACACCATTGCTCAGAACCATGGCTTCAGAAACATCGCAACGGAGCCATTCTAAAAGGCGCGAGGAGGAGGGCGAGCGGAACCCGCAGGAGGGCGGGGACCTACGAAACGACACCACAACCCCGCCCGACATGGAGACTCCGGCCAGGTTCCCCATGACTGCCGTCCCGCCGCCGCCGCTGACGCTGAATGCGACTCCCACCAAGCGCGCATTGCCTACACCGCCTATCTCCCGTGCCGTGTCTGCCTACCGTTATTCTCCTTTGCCAGAGGGCCATATTCGCTTACTTCGACTAATGCCGAATCGAAGCGAACATGCCCCGGTACAAGGCCAACTCTTCGACTACCCTCTCTCGGACTCAGGGAAAGGGTCCCACCTGTACGAGGCTTTATCCTACGTATGGGGTTCTTCAGAAAAGCCTCAGTCTGTTTCTATAGACGAAGGTTACGTACCCGTCACAACAAACCTTTACATGGCATTAAAACGCCTTCGAGATAGCTTTTTGGACCGAATTATATGGGTAGATGCCATCTGCATCGACCAAGGTAACACGGAGGAGCGGAACCGCCAAGTTCAGTTTATGGCGAAGATTTATGCGAAAGCAAGCCGTGTTGTCGTTTGGCTTGAAGAGGGGACGACCGCCAGCGATCAAGTGCGCGGAGAGGCCATGACCGATAGCGATCGAGCGCTCGAAGAATTGCGCATCGCTGCAGATGGCCAGTCTACGAAATCCACAGATAGCGAGACGAACCAGCAAGCAATCCTTACGCTGCTTCAACGGTCGTGGTTTCAGCGCATCTGGGTAAGGCAACAGACGATTAACGGAATTTGCAGAAGTTGTTGACAAAGTCGTTCAGGTACTTCAGGAGGTTGCCGCGGCTCGACACGTCCTGATCGTATGTCGTTCCGCAGAGATTGACGGATATGCGTTTTGTTCAGGTTTGAATGCGTTAAATCTCGCCTCGCAAGACTCAGGCACTCAGAGTCGGATCCGTTCAGTCGCCTTCCTTATAAAGCGCGCAATCTTCCGGTCTAAATATGCGACTAGTTGCTCAGACAGGTTCTCTCTTGATATACGCCCTCTAGGGGAGTTGGTGGATATGTACCATAACCGTGAGGCTACTGATCGCCGGGACAAGGTTTATGCCTTGCTTGGCATGAGCTCTGATGATCACATCCCAGCTGACTTATTGCCTGACTACGGGATTTGTTGGAAAGACCTTTTTCATCGACTGGCCAAGTCTCTTATTGGTCAACAAGCATCTGTGGAGACTTGGGAGGAAAAGGAGATTGCAGTAATTAAAAGCAAGGGCTGTATTCTTGGCGAAGTATCTTCGGTAGAAGATGGTAGTGGTTGGAATGATAAACCGAGCGTGGACATCACCTCAAAGAATACACCTGGATACTTGGGCGAAAAAATGGAATGGAGAGGTCGTTGGACTCTCCATGCCTCTGCCAAATCGATCCTGGAGGGTGACGTCGTCTGTCTTTTGCAAGGAGCATCAAAGCCTACGGTTATCAGGCTACACGAGGATCATTGTACCGTTATCGCAATCGCCGTTACCCCTCCGGACGACAAGCGAACTGAGGGGGTAGATATCGACTGGTCAGACCTTCTACGGTCGATAACAAACTTCCCCCGTGATTTTCTACTTGTCTGGGATTGGGAAGAGTCCCGGGGGAGGCTGGGAGATAAAGAAGACTACGAATGCTTCATAAACAGCCGATTACCCAAGCATGCAAAGATAGAGTCAGGCAATGACCTGGACAAGGCGACCAGGCTCCAGGATGCCGGACTCCTCTTCAAAGACTTGGAAAATTATGAGAAAGCAGCCAAGAATCTCCGAAAGGTAATAGAGGCTCGCGAAAGAATATCTGGAAGGGAGCATCCGCACACGCTGGCCGCTATGGACAACTTAGCATTGGTATACAGGGATCAGGGTGATTTGAAGCAGGCAGAGAAGCTAGAGGCGGTGACAGATATGATTGGGCGAAGAGGAGATTACGCCCAGATTACGGAAGGCGGCATGGTCCGGGTTGCAAGATCATTTGACAGAGACGTGATGACGCTTCTGCTTGACCGAAGAGGGGATGAGCTCCGGATCACCGAAGAAGTGGTTGAAGCAGCGGCTATGAATGATGAGAGTGGAGCGGAAGTGATAAGGTTTTTGCTTGACCAAACAGGGGACGAGGTCGAGATTACCGAAGGGGTGGTTAAGGCAGCGGCGGGGAATGACGGGTGTGGAGACGAAATAATGACGCTTTTACTTGACCGAAAAGGGGACGAGGTCGAGATTACAGAAGAAGTGGTTAAGGCAGCGGCTGGGAATGACGGGTGTGGAAACGAAATAATGACGCTTTTACTTGACCGAAAAGGGGACGAGGTCGAGATCACAGAAGGAGTGGTTACGACAGCGGCTGGGAATGGTAAGTTGGCGAACGAAATGATGAGGCTTTTGCT